>CALSBV010012277.1:1200533-1221003 GCA_943590825.1 Bovichtus diacanthus | reverse complement strand
CACACACACACACACACACACACACACACACACACACACACACACACCTCTGTTACAGCTGCAAATTAGACTGTGAAATTGACAACTCATGTGTTGCCATCTGGTTGCCATGACACCTAGTTATTAGGCCTTCTGACAGACCTCGCTCGGCGTGTTTGTTCCGTCTTCCCCCTCCTGCACATCAACACATTGTTTCCGATATAAAAAGGCATGAAACATCAGAGGGGGTGGGGGGGGTGAGAGTGTGGGCTGATTGCAGCTGGGCTCTCTTTTTGTGACTTCCAACCAAGGTACGGCACAAGCAATAAATAATGACACCATGTTCAGTCAGCAGCACATCCTGTACTGCTTCAAAATGCTCGAACATTTATGCAACAAACACGATTACCACCAGGGCAAGATGGAAACCTTAAACACGGTGACATACAGTGTGCCGCTGTGTCTCATAGTGACTCAGTCAAAAAGGGAAAGGTTCCCTCTAAATGTATGCGTTCTCCCTTTTACATCTCACCCTATTGATTTTAACAATCCCCCTGTGCTGCACAGGTACAAAAGCCTCATTTCCGCACATTTCAGCCCCCGTCTGGACCGCATTGAGACTTTAATGCTCCACTGATCAATGAGACGATTAAAGCAATTTAAAAGGCTCCTTTGTTCAGTGTGTGCATTGGAATCTCCTTCATCCTCGAGTGTTCCTCTGCTCCTCGGGATAACAACCCCATGAACTCACGTCCCCTGGATTAAAAGTGCACAGGGCAGACATGGCCTTTTTGTCATATCCCACACAGACACCCCAGGGACCGCGCTGCTGCAGTCTGAGAGCGATGTGGGGGTGGGGGTGGGGGTGGCGTGACTCATACAGCTTCCCTCCTTTCATCTTGACATTTGACATACTGAAGTAGAGGATCTCAGCTGGAACAAACACGGTGTGCTAAGTCACAGCTGCAATGTCTGCGCCTCGGAGCCCCTGGCATACAGAGACGCCGGAGCAGGTAACAATGATTCAGCGTCTATTTAATTCATACACCTACGCTGTGAGACTCAGGGGGTTGTTTTCAAGCTGATTTTCTTTTTTCCTTTTCCAGTCTGTTCGCCACTAGGAACTCACCATCTCATGATGCTACCTATCGTTCCTTGAAAGCCATAATTGCTTCAACTGAAAGGACTTGAGGAAAATGGGAGCAATGTAATGTAAAAAAAAAAAAAAAAAAAGAAGTCAGTGACACAGAGCTGCACCACAACTATTAGGCCGATTCCTGCAAAGCATGTGGTGATCCATCCTTATTAAATCTCTTTCACTGGACAACAAGGACATTAAAGTGGACAACAAGGACATTACACTACATTTGATGTTAGCACAAACACAAAGGATGAAGAGTGCGATGCCAGAGGGATTCTGGTTCCTAATGAACCCCACTGAGACCCCTCACCATCAGGTCCTTCAGCCTCTGCTCCGTCTCATCAGGGCGGATAAAGCACCTCAGCACAAACAGACCCCACAGGCTCGCTCTCTACTAGCTCCACTTACACCAAGTTGCTGAAGGGGGTCGTTGACAAGCGCCTCAGAGGAAAAGCTGGCACACACTCCGCCCCCCCTCCCCTCCCCTCCCCCCCGATCTATTAACTGCTGATTCTCCCAAAAAGGCCAAGTGATTCAAAACAATCTCTAAAATTAGGAGGGAGGCAAACCGAGAAGAAAGGAGAACTGAAAACATGGAGGAACCAGTCTTTTTTTAATCATCTCTTAAAACCATTTAATCTTTAAATTCAATTTTTGGTTCCTCGCCTTCTCCGACATGAGGGATTAACTCCAAATCCATGTTTCACCAAAACTGCAGGATATAAATATACACTTTATTTTTACTATGGTGCATTAGGTTCACTAGTTTCACAAACAATCTGTTTTTATTTCATGTTACTCGGCAAAGGACATTGTAGCTTGTTTCAGAAAAGAATGACCTAAAATTCTCAACAAAAAAAATAAATAAAAAGGCGGCGTTACAGCTTAATCTGCGTCAACTTCTGTGACCTTACCAGGAATTTCAGCTCTAGAAATGAAAAAAATAAAAAGACACTAATAATATGTCCCAGCTGCATTTACTGTGCGACCATGTGTAACTCTCCTCAGGTGAAAAGGTCAGTATAAAGAAAGAACACACTGTTCTATAGACAGAGCACAAAAAGGCAGACTGTCAATAACTAAAAAACATATTTAAGTCATATTTCTGTGTTAAAGTGGCCTGTCCTGTTCAAGTGTCTACAGGACTTTCAGAGCTACAGTATGTGAGTGGACGAGCCGGCCTCTGTTTATCTATCCTCTGCCTGCAATTTATTTTCTGTCTTTTTGAAAATATAAAATCAGGGTTTGCTGTCAAAACCCTCAGCTTAAATGGGCACTGTACTGGAAAGCAAAACTGGTTAGATTGTCATTTTAACAGAGATAAAACAGTTGTTTGCTTCGTTGAAATCTCCCATGAGCTTTTGTCAAAGTAGATTTTTTCAAAGAATGCGAACAAAACAGTCGTTTTATCTTTAATACACGCCTTTGAAAAGGTATTACCCATCGCCTGAGACGCCAGAATAATCAGACATCTAGACAAAGAAAAGCACAAGGTATGTTCCACAGAGTGTGTCATGTCCTCCGTGTTCAACTAACAAGGAGGAGAATAAAAAAAACTACCAAGAGCAATCTGCAGTGACTAAAGTACTGACATCTTTCGGCAGTGGACAGGAGGCTGGACAAATTGCAAAACAGGGGGAACAGAGGGGACTTTTGGTGCCGGTGATACAGGAGACAGGATGGGAGAGAGACGACTTGGCGAGTCGTTTGCTTAAACACTAAACGTCTCTGCAGAGTGAATCTCTTCTGGTCATGTGCGGCCTACAAGTCTAACGAGAGTGTAGTGTCCACGTCCCCACGTCCCCAGGGTCCCATGTTCCCTGGCTCAATATCTTCTTACCGTAATATGACCTTTCAAAGGGTTTTATGTTCTTAGCAATGCATGAAATGTTCAATGGATGTTTCTCTGGGTCAGTTGTGTTGAAATCACCCACATACAGATGTTTCACTCCTTGAAACCTAACTTGCAGCCAGACAATTGTCTTGACTTTAGACATTGACATCTCCACAGTAACCTTTCAAACTGCATTTGAAACTGAAGATAGGGCCTCGCAATCTCTAACAATGAGGACCATGGGAACATAGGGATGAGCCTATTGAAACAAGTGCTTATTACTAAATGGATTTAACAGCCTGGTCAGATTAAATTCAGATTTAGTTTCATTCATCAACCTGACATTGTGTCTGTTTGCTACTTCCCCATCAGCTACTGAGCGACCTTTCTGTCCTTGTTAGTTGACATGGACACTGTGCATTAATGTTTTTCACAATTGTTCAATGCATCAATAAAACCTTGCTATTCATTGTGAATGTAGCCAAGGAGCCATTCTTAATCCCGTTTAAACTGATTGGTAATCGTTTTCTCTAATAGGAGAAACTTCTACACCATGCAGGCATGTAACTGGTGCATCATGAAGATAAAACAAAGGTTTCCCAACAATTATCGAGACATATTTTTAGGATTCAGTGGGACTTACACTTCCCGAGGATATCATTATCTCCGATGTCCATTGCGAATAAACGTCTTTAAATCCGCTTAGAAATCACAGAAAAAAAGACGCTCCAGAACCTGCCTGAGAATAATAGTAATTTAAAGTTGTTTTTTTGTCAGTATCAAAGTAATCCACTGAAAGTTGTCATCCATGGGCACGTTGCAAACAGGAGCTACAAATAGCTAATTCGGCACACTTTTCATGGTGCCAATTTATCAAAATGTATATACATATACAGGCTATAAAACAGGGTTCAAGTTGTAGCAATCGACCACATGGCAACATTTATACTTCCTGTTTACACCCGCAAACGCCTCCAAATTATGGGAATTGTAGTTCCAAAACGCAGGGCATAATTATCCCCTAAATCAATGTAAGACTTGCATCAATGTTTTTGATGTCAGGACTAAGGCTGCACAAAGTCTATACATCTCAAACATGTTAGTGGTTAAATATAAAAGTGAACATAGGGATTATGTGGAATTAGGTTACAAGTCGGAAAAGCACAGAAGAAAAGAAGCAATTTGGTAACAAATCTCAGCGTGTAAGAAAGAAGCAGCATTTCTTTGAGCGGGTCAGTGGATTCACTTCAAAGTGAAGCCTCAGTCGAGTGTTGAACGCACTTTTATTGTTTAGGTGTCAAATGTAACAGTGTCACCATCAGAGAGGGGATGAAGAGTAAATGGTCACATAAAAAAATATAAAATCAACAATGAAAATGGTTACACTGGGAAAGTCTGTTTCCCTTGGCAACACAGATGTACAGTTGAGACAGTGTCCAGATCCAGTATCTATGTGTTTGGTTTGCACATTTCCACACCCTATATTTATCTCAAACAAGAGTCCTTTTTTTTTTTTTGTTTACTAGCCATGCATACAGTTGACAATTCCACACGTGTTGAGTCAGTGTCTTCACAGGAGCTGGCACTTTCAATACAAAATATTTACACTACCATTTATTATTCTTATTATCACGGCCTTCGTCGTTACTATGGATTTGAATACTGAGCACACACAGAATAGGATCAGGATGTTGAAACTCTTGCGCATCCCATTTCATATTCATCGCTGGAGGAAAACAAAATGTTTAGTATGACAAAATGTTGGCATCTTCACTTTAAATGTCACCCATTCCTGAAGAGTTTGGAGAGATCGTCTGTCGAGATATTCAAACACTGAAACGATGAACTCTTAGTCCCATCAGGATGAAGCAGTTAGTTATATTACTACTCGGAAATCTGCTGTCAGCGTCTCCCAGAGAGGAAAATAAAACATCACATGATATGTGAAAGACTGCTATTGTTTGCTAGTGTATCTCAAAATGAGAAAATAGGAAAGAGATGACTGCGCCCATGTTTCAAGAAAGACACTGACTTGTCTACCATTTTCTCTCCGTTCCTTTTTTTTTTTAAACGACAGAAAAGAAAAAAGAAAAGAAAATGGAGGCTTTCATGTCACCTCTTTGGTTCAGCCCTGTGATGAGTAGAAAAACCTCCCACCAGCCACCGCACAAAACAAACTGGGAGAAAAACGTGTACATACCGTAAAGCAAATAGTCCTTAATATTTAAAACAACTGGATCCCAGAAATGTGTTTGTGGATTTGTGCACAGTAGCTACTTGCAAACGAGTCGTGGTAACAAAACAAATGCACCTTCTGTAAATACAAACACAACCAGGAGAAGACGTTTGTTTTACTCATTTATACCAGATTGTAGAACAACCTAAAGAGTAAATATCCTGATCTGCGACTGTTTGCTGATGGTTTTGAACTGAAAAGGATAAAAACAAACCCAAACAACAGAGAGAGTAACATAAGGCGAGGGCATGTTCCTTTTTGTCATTTTGTCAATTTCTCTTGCGGCAAATTCCTGGCATTCCTCTTTCAAAATGTATTCCTCACTCACATGTCGCTATTAATAATCATGTCACTGCTGATTTTATGCTCATTGGAGTTAAAATCCATCGCGTTCAACCATGAATTTTCCTTCCGTTTAATTGGCTTGTGCATGTGTGTGTGTCTAAGTGTGTCTCTCTGCTGCGGGTCGAAGTAGCTTCCTCTAAGTAGACTTTTTGCCTGGCTTGCTCCTGGAGGCCCCCGGGGCTATTGTATATTGCAAGAGGAGCAGCAGGGGTCATCCTTGTCCGGCTGGGCAGCGTAGTCCATCTGCCGGACGATCTCGGCGAACAGTTCGTCTACCATGGTTTTGCTCTTGGCCGAGGTCTCCATGAACGGGCAGCCCCACTCCTCGGCCAGGGCCTGACCTTCACTGGACGACACCTCCCTCTCGCTCTCCAGGTCCACCTTGTTCCCCACCAGGATCACAGGAACCTTCTCGTACCTGAGGACAGACACAGACCCACACATGAGGAAATGTACCGAGCAAAAACTGATGCTGAGGAACTGCGTGGAAGCAATCAGTGAGTTATTGTGCTTATATTATAAAGACAGGCAGTGAGGCTTTCAGAACTTTGTATCAGAACACGCTTAATGCTACAAAAAAGGTTTTAATTGCACTACTGAATAAAACCTTTAGTCTGTGTAAGTGAAATCCAAATATTCAATCATTTTTCTTATATTATGGAATATTTCTTTTATTCGCAACACTGGACAACTTTGCCTCAATTCCTAATTTTCTTGACCTGTTTCTCTCTGTTCAAAAGGGCGGGGGGGCTTCCTGAGTGGGCCGCTGGTCACATGCCCTGAATCTGAAAGTGGGCGATATAGAAATGAATTAATATTGTGACAATTATCCTCTTATTCAGCATCAACTTACTGTAAGTGCAACAATATGGACACACTTTATAAATAAAGTGTAAGTACTCATATAGACACGTCTTGATATATATATATATATATATATATATATATATGTATACTGAGGTGTTCAAAATCCCATTATAAAAACATTTGTGTTACCAAATCTAAATGAAATTTTTGAATGGCAGCAGCCCTAATAGTGAATCTTTGGTTGAGGGCAGTTGAACAAACAACAGTTTTAACAGCCGTTGTCTGTCTTAGCGAGGCAATACTGTGTTTATGTCTCACACTTAAGTACAACTTAACTCAATGTACAATTCTGTCATCTGCACCTTTCTCTCTGCGGTTTATGGAGCACGTGTCAAGTAAAGTGTCATCTCTCACTTCATCTCTGTGACTGAAGTTTCAATATAACTGAATAAACATTGACTTATCTTTCCAGTTATGTTTTTAGTGACTGCAAAGTATAAAGCAGTGGTTTGTTTGTCAGCAATACATTGTGACTGTTGAACTGACACTTCCAGTAATACCTAGACTTCAGCTCTGAGGCGTTTAATCATCACGTCAGCAGAGACAGAACATTAAGAGAATGGCATACAAAACAAGAGTGGGTGGCTTTAAAACAACAAAACAATGCAATGGAATTTGAATGATGAAAAGAGGTTGAAAGAGGACTTTGTTTGTCGCAAACATGCAGTTAAAACGACCTTTTGCAGCAAGAGCAGCTACTTTTTGAAGATTGAATGAAGACACAAAATTTGCCTGAAAATCTCTTGATTTGACTGATTGTTTCATTGAAAAAAAAAAAAAAAAATCCAGATGTTTTTTTTTTCCAGCCTGTAAACGCTCCCCCGGCCTCATGTAAACACCAAAGCCTGACCCAGGAGAGAACAGGAAATGTGTAGTAGAGCTCTGACCCCCGAGGGCAGGAAGTGGCCGTAATCCTTTGGGATCTGAACTCTGCTGGAGCGCAGCGTGTCACGGTGGAGCTGGACTACTTAGTCGACGGCCAGACGAGAGGCTACTGCACTGTAATTATTAGAAGGAACGGCTTTGATGCGGTTTCGCCAATATAAATCACTACGTCAGTTTTGAAAGCCACTGAGGCGGTTTACACGTCAGAAGAGATAACAAAGATCAAAAACACCAGAGATATCAGATCCACATCCTTTGGTAAACAACAGGTTGTTTTTTTTCTTTCATCCTTATCTGTGTGTGAGGCTGGCGAGGGCGAGGGCGAGCTCTCCATCTGTTGGACGAGTTTAAAAGGTCTCTGTTCGCAACACTTCGTCAAATCTAAGCAGAGTCATGCGCCCAAACACCCGTCGAAATCATTAGGGGTTTCAAAAGCTGCCCTCGCTCTATGAAATATATATGCCTCTAAATTATTTATCGACATAAAAACCTCCTCATCCTTACATCGCTATGGTAACAGGTATACAAGGAATTGACTAATGCTGGAGAGATGGGGGAGACTGCAGAAGCAGCAACTGTAAAACTTTCCCAAGTCGAGCAGCCTGAGCAACTCTCCGAGGCCAGGGGCGGCAGGTTTCAGCGTTAAATGAGCTTAAACTTTCAGAGAACAGGGAGCCGACTTTGATCTACTCATGAATACTTCATCCAGAGTGAACTTTAATCTAAACTATCCTGTTCTGTTCCCAGGATCGGCTCCGCCGCCGAGAGGAACTACCAGGATTTAAGAGACGATCTTAGAGGTCTGTTGGTGCGGAACCGAGTGCGTGATGGTGTTCTACGAGCTCGGAGGCAACTTGAATGACAAACTGCAGCTTAGCTTCTCAACTTTAACATGCAGTGTGTGCTGCATTCCTGGTGTCAATAAAAAAAATAAAAAAAACAAGCCAAGGCCATTATTTTCCTGAGAACTATTTCGGACGGGCGAGCAGATTGTTGGGCGAACCCTTACTTTTATAGCTGCATCCGTTTAGGAGGAGCCACGGGGGGTGGTGGGCGGGTGGGTGTGTTAGCGTTTAGTTGAGGTAACAGTGCCATCTGGGTGTCTCTGTTCTGCCCCGGGGCTGTGGTTCTGGCTCAAACCTCTGGCTATTAATCTCTCAGGGAGGCCTATGGAAAGAAAAGTATTTTATACATTACCTACTATTACATGCTGTTTCAGACCAGCTCTCACTTTCCCGCCCCAAATGTTATTTGTTCCAGAAAGATGGTTATTACCTGAGCCCTGTGTGGAATCATCCTCCTTAACACATGCAAAGGATCATTATCAGCAGTGATGTTGCAGCTAGAGATTTATTTTCCATTTTTTTTTACTCAATTAATTGATTCAAAATGTTAATTTTGTGCTTTTTTTGTGCCATTTTTGCATAAAAATGACATAAACGATGAAGTAATTATCAAAATAATCGGCAATAAATTCCCTATTGACAAATCGATAAATGTATTAATTGTTTCATCTATATGCAACAGTAATTATTACCATCATTATCAAATTATCTTTGGCGTAACACCCAGACGAGACTTCAGTGGACACAGACTTCCAATTCACTGACAACATGTAAAGCTGTAAATCTCTCGTTAGAGCTGCCTGCATGTCAGAAATCAAATTAAAGGAACTAACTGTAATTATCACGGATTTCCCAAACAGCAGCAGGGATCCAAGTAAAGTCCGCCCAATAAAGTCATGTCAAACACTCGAGTGTGCCGTGTTTTAAAAACATATATATTTTTAGACTTGACTTGGTCAGCCATATGCGAGTTATGTAGCTGATTTAGTGCAGCACAGAGACATCTGGTGCCAAAGGAGAGGGTCTATATATAGTCATAATAACAGAGGAGGAAACCGGCATTCCCAGGAGGTGTGAGACAGCGGCTGCCACGGATACCGAGGCTTCCAGGGCCTCAACATAAAGAGTGTCGACCGCACTGTGTCGTGACCCAGCAGCGGCTGACGCGAGGCTTGTCTGTCACACGGAACACACACGGTTTAGACTCCAGCCTCAAAATACAAATGAATAACTGCTCGTGTTTGTGCTGTGACACAAACACGAGCAAACAACATGTCGTGCTTTAGCCTTCAGCTCCTGAGGTTGACGGTGGCCCGCGCTGGAGCTCTCTGACTTCAGACACACCTTATCTATAATGCATGATGCGTCAACTCACATAGGCTTCGCTGACGGACGGTGGAACCCAGCGGCCCAAGAGTCTCTGGATTTGGCTCTGGCCAACCCGGTCAGGATGAGGGAGGAAACAGGCTGCGTGCCGGGCCTCCTCCCAACGGCCCTTTTGTGAAAGGGTCTTCAGTTTAGTCAGTAGAAAGACGTCAGCTGAGTCAGAGTGCAGCAATAAGCTCCTCTCTTCTGGCACAGCATCAGGGCAAATAAAGATTTCATCAGGAATAGATATCTGGAAAATCTCTGGTAAACACGGCATGGCAAGCACATGAATTTTTCATGACATTTTCTTTGCTTTTCAAAAGAATGAGAGATTAAAAAAAGGAAAAGAAAGAAGACAATATCAGGGATACTACTTAAAGTCTCTTTTGGATTCTCTCAAGGTTACGGAAACAATTTTTTTGCTTCTCCTTTCCTTGAAAAAGCTGATGCTATTCACAGATGATGGAGACGCTGGCCAAGACATGTCAAAGCGGGGCGATAAATGACGGACTGTACATGCTGCTCATGCTTGTATCACAGCAATATAGGGCACACTACTATCTCCCTGCTGTAATTATGCCATCTGAGACAAATTGCTCCTTTCGGAATTTTGTTCAGATTGCCTTTCCATAAATTAGCGATAAGAAAGAAGAGGAATATGCTTTAAATAGTTCAGAGACTCATTCATAAGTCTGAAAATTATACATTTGCACTTAGGATATTATTCCAGTTCGACACTATCAGACTAATGTGAGAACGATCTGAAGTGTGTGCTTTAGAAATCATAAGTCTAATATACAGAGCAATGATACTTTGTTGTTAATGTTTGATGATGAGCAAACTTCTCACAGGTCAGCACGCAGAAAACTGAAGAGCTAAATAGCTGACTGCTTTGACTCTTCAGGGACTTTTGAGAGGATTTTTTAAATACGGTATGACAACAAAAGAAAATTATAACCCTCTTTCGGCTAGACAGGTTTGAGCCTGGCTATTTTCATAATTGCTTGTTTTTTCTCTCTGTGATTATCCATGGCAACAGCTTAAAAGTCCATTTCAGTTTTTAATGGGCTTCTATAAGAAGAGCTCAATGGCATTTTGTTACCGACTAGCAAAGTGCAGCGCACAGTTTGACGTCATCCTTTGTGAGCAGCTTTGTGATACAGAACTTTATCAGATAAATGTTCAGTTTGTAGCATCACTGAGACCCTTGTACAAGGTAATGTTGCACGTTGTTAGCGCTGGGGGTTTTGGTGCTGATTTCTCAAGTCGATTAGTCATTTGTTTTTCGCTTTTTTTCATGTTGAATGACTTATGTCCCAGAAATGTGTGAGCACATATCTGGTAAACACAAGATATGCAGCTGTGCTTTGTGGAGACACTCAGTTTCAAAGATCTCTCGATTAAATCAACTATTGTATGAAGGGATGTTAACATTCTTTATCAAAAAGGCTTTTTATGTTTACTGGGGATGGCTGAATTGTGTGCGACCGGATGATAAACCTGATTCATTTCCCAGATGTTTAGTTGTCCAAAAGCTTGGAGTCATTGGAGTTGGTCAGCTAACCCTCTAACAAAAGCAGTGTATTATTTCATTTACTTCCAAAACGATTGACCATCGTATCGGCAGAGTGACATTAGTTAAAAGTGAATTTGATGGGTTTGATGTGATAGTTTCTCGCTAACATATTTATTGCCGCTGGTTTGTAGACTATAGCCATGCGAGCAGCTTTGTGAGGCTTTGTGCTAAGCGTTAGCATATTCCAAAAGCAATATTTAGAACATTTTCACTGCTTTGTCTTGCAGAGACAACCCTTTCTGATGAGTACCTGAAGCCGTACTATGCTCTCTTCAAAGCTTCCAGACTCCATTGACAAAAACAGTATTTTTACCTCAATCGGTTAGTTTGTTTTTGTTATTGTGTGACTTTGGTTTAGATTCAACTAAATCCCACGATGACGCAGACAAACTAACCTATTAAAGGCAGCGGCAGATCAGCAATGCCTGTGTTCTGCGAGGTCAAATTTAGTAAAGATAAAGTTTATCTCAAAAGCTGTCTGGTTCTTAAAGAGAGCGTAGATGGATATAAAGGGTTGTCTCACGGCAAGACGAAGCAGGGAAAATATTCTAAATATAGCGTACGCTTAATAGCATCCAATAGCTTTAGAAATAGTTCTGCCTGGACCAAGGTTGTGGAACGACCAACCCTAGAGCCACGTTGTTAGAACGGCTGACATTGTTACTCTTATTTTAGGTAAGTTAATGCGGGTTTCTCTCCACGTATCTAATCATTTGCTCCAACTAGTGCCACCCTCGCTGAAGTGGTGACTCCCAAAGCGGAGATGAAACAACATGTTGGATATTTGATATTTGCCTGCTGCCTTAAACGCAGAATTTTGAAAGCCAAGTCAACTGTTAAGCAACCACGACTGAACTTTAGCTCAGTTCTGCCCAGTTCTCACAACAGACAGATGAAAAAGGATCTTTCTGGGCGAGCTGGGCGACTGCTGCTCCTCCATTTATTGATCTCGACCCTTTCAACCAGTTGGCACAAGAAACAAGTTTGTGCAATGCCTTAGTACAATGCTGGCCGTACGCGTGCAGTGGTTTATTACGGTACCTTATTTCACTATCCTCCGACCATGTCACCGCGTTTTAAATGCCCTGTTAAGTCGCCAGTCTCTATATATCTGGTGTATAGTTAACTGCAGCTGAAGTGAGGAGTGATGAGGTCCCCAGCGGACACAGGCGGTCCTCGTGTAATCATGTGCACCCATGGCCTCTGTGCTAAAGCCACTAACAGCCGGCGCTGATAGAAGCTGACAGGGTTCAGAGTGAGAGCGGCGCACAGCAGCGCCTCTGACCTGAGCGAACGCCGATATTGTCGTGACGGGCCACCAGTGTTTTGGCAGCGAGGAGAGACAGACAGGCGAGCGCAGGAGGGACAACAGTGTAATGTGCAGGAACAGTGTGACTGCGGAGGTTTACGTAACAAAATTTAATTCCTAAATACAATAGTTCACCAAAATCAGAGACACCTGTTACTGCTGAAGCTGTGGTTCTCATCTCTAGCATCTCGATGTGAGAGGAAATCATATGGCTGCACTAACAAACATCTTCATTATCGATTCATCCGCTGATTATGTTATTGACTATTAGATTTGTTTGGGCAGAAGATTGTGAGAATCACAACTACGCAGAGCTCGTGCAAAGTGACATCTTCAAATGTCTTGTTTTGACCAAAACTCAAAAAGAGAATTACTGTCGGTCAACTTTCACAATTACAAAACTCCAGCTTTTCACTGATCGTGGTTTCATGCACACTGTGCCTTTCTGGTGCATTTACTGATTGCCTACATTTCCCACAATACCCTTCAACCAGCCCAGAGAACATGCCTGAACGTGTCTCATTTCAGAGTGGGGTTTTGAGAGAACAATAAGCAGGTATTGCTGTTCATGTACCGCTGCAGCTTTATGAGTGAAGTGCATATATTTCACTTCATGTTCCCCCTTTTCTGTACAAACAACTTCTGAAATACATCAATGTTGACTCACAGTCAGCCATACAACTGTCTTCAAAACGCAGCACAGCATTAAGAAAATGGTAATTATAATGAGCCAATATGTGATCAAACATCACTACACGACTAATGCTACGGACACAACCTGGCTGGTATCCAAACAAACGCCCTACACACGTCTAACAATGCGTTTCCAAGAGTTTACCTTCCATGTGCTCAATATAATCACAAGATAATTTGTGATTTATCTGTCACCATTCTTATTCTTCAGCAACAAGAGAAACCGTAACTGACACTCATTAGTATGTGATGTCAAATATGTTTAGAGATAAATACAGTGTGTGGTTCTTGTATTGATCTCTGATGGGTATAGGAGCTGGGTTGCTCTGCAGTATGTTCCCAATTGTCAGTCACTTAATAACTGAAAGAGGAAACACAGTCTTTGTTTGTAATGTTGCAGACGTACGTGTTGTGTTTACTATGGTGTATTTACAACCTCTCAGGAGCAGAAGCCGCCTCATACAGCTGCTGTCAACACAAGCTTTTAACAACAGAACTCTTCTGTGTGTATTTTTGAAAAGGCTGCAGCTTTAGTTTGTTCAGACCTCATCTATAACACCCAGCTGAGGAAAGCAAACATTTCCCTGATCTTAAACATAATCTCTCAATGAAATGTTTACGTTGTTGTCGCAAGCAAGGAAGTCTGAGAAACTCTTCTTTATTACAAATGAAGACTTCTGTGAATAACCTAAGAACATAATTTCATTCAGCGCACACTCTATTAAAAGGAGAACTGCAGGCAGGATGTTGAATTAAAAGACTACCCATGACCTGACATTTACAAGTCCACTGTTTCAAACACAATCTAAAGTGTTCTAACTCTCTAAGCCCACACGAAGCATAGGACTCTGAAATGAAGTATTGTGTAGGAGTAGCTTGTGAAGTGTGATGTTTTTGCTACAGGAAATAAATGCTGCTGTGACATGAGAGAGCAGCACCAGACTCAGAGTTAAGTGTGAAATCACATAACAGCCTGGCTGCATCTGCTGTGTGAGCATACATTTACATATATAGACAGACACACACACACACACACACACACACACAGCAGACTGAACATACCTCCACTCGTTCTCATCTCATATGGGGGAAACACGTTGACCTCATTCTTTCATCCGCAGCCACAGATTTATAGGATTGTTTATAGAGGTGCATTTGAAAGAAAGTCTAAACCTAAATTAGGTGACAAATACTAAAGGAAACCAACAAAAATAAACATCTTTATGATGATTACACTTCATTTTTAGGTCACAGAGTGGAAAATAAACCGTCCCAACAGAGATGCCGACACAACACTCACGCCTGATATACTGTCCTAATGCTGAGCATCGTCTTAAGTAATTAGCTGTATCAGTAAACAGTATGAGCTTTAAGCTGCACTGCTTTAAATATGCTGCTTCATTAGCACAGCCTCCTCTCTCTGGAGCCCACTGGACTCCCAACATTGAGTGTAACGCATCCGCTGACACCTACAATGACTGATGAACCCACGCAGTCACGGCCCAGTGCGTGCTGCCGCCGAGGATTTAACCAGCAGCATCTATGACAAAGTCTACTCAGGCTCTCACGGGGTTATTTCACATCATGCCATGTCACCAGGTGAATGTACAGCACAGAGCGCCTTCACGCTCCATTGGCCCAGAGCTAAGAAACACCAATAAAATGACAACCGCACAGCCTCAGCTAACCTCTTCTGTGTATCAATCAACAGCTCACTGGTGACCTCGTATCTGGATCATCTGTGTAACAGCGCTCAGACGATTTCATGCTTCCAATTGTGCCGCTCTTCCTAAAGTGCTTGTGCAGCTTGTTAATTAAAAACATGTCTCCTTCTCCTCCGCATGTTAGTGTGCTCCCCCCCCCCCCCCCCCCCCCCCTACAGAATATCAAGCCGTTTCCTTGAAGCTCTCTGCAGAGACTCTGTTGCACTGAATCCTGGGTATCCCCGGCTGGGTGTTTCACAGGGGTTGCAGCATCCGGCACAGTGAGGAGAAGCTTGGCAGATCACAGACAGCGTCTAGCATGTTGTGACTGGACGTCTGGCTGGTCTTCACGGAGCTGATGGACACAGAGGATGAGCACTGTTGCCCCTGCTAGTTAACTGTCATCCCTAAGCTCCAACTGTCTAGAAACATTGCAAAGTCTGCAGAAACACTGAGGAGATGAGGAGAATCTCAGAGATCACAAGTGATTAC
Organism: Bovichtus diacanthus; assembly: GCA_943590825.1. NCBI lineage: Eukaryota > Metazoa > Chordata > Actinopteri > Perciformes > Bovichtidae > Bovichtus > Bovichtus diacanthus. Next base: position 1,205,730 of record CALSBV010012277.1, on the reverse strand, counting down.
TTTGAGAGCCACAGTGCAAGGGCATTTCCCTTACCTACAAGCATTGTGGGTGCTACACCAAAATAGAACAGGCATGTTGTGTTGCTCTGTGGTCTGCCCTGGAGATGCACAGCATCACCATTCAAGCAGTTCTCAGACCAGGCCTCGGCCCACCCTGAAACTACAGGGCCTGATAGGCCAGCCCTGTGTGTGATGAAAAACATACACCTCTCCACACTTCACAATCTGGACATTATTATTTTTCCCGCGCATGATTTCACCAACCTTTTCACTCTTATGATCTGATCCCTCATCGGCTTGATGTCCTGGAAGCTCTGCTGGTTGACAAGGCTGTAGACCAGAATGAAGCCTTGACCGTTTTTGATGTAAAGGTCCCGCATGGAGGCGAACTGCTCGGTGCCAGCGGTGTCAAGGATCTCCAGCACCGAGGGTGACGAGTCCACCTCGATCTCCTTGCGGTAGAAATCCTCTATAGTGGGGTCGTACTTCTCTATGAACGTCCCGGTGACAAACTGCACAGTGAGGGCGGATTTCCCGACCCCACCGCTGCCCAGGACCACCACTTTATACTCGCGCATCGTGGATTAAATCAAGTCGTAAAGTATCAAATCTCCGCGCGTCATTGAAATGAACTCAAAATGTTCCCGCACGAATCACATTCACCATTCGTGTCCCATTTTGAACGGGTTGTCAATAATACAGTCTTGCTCGCCGCTGCTCAGCTATGGCAGAGCACAAAGACTCGGTGCCCCAAGATGGATTTCATTTGTAGAAATTCCCCCATGCAGGCCAGACACTGACAGCTATACGGGCATCCGAGGACTGCAATTGTCCGAAAATGTGCACAGGGAGGAAGAAAATATCGCCCGATGATGTGGAGCGTGCTGGTTTTCATCTGCTTAACTCACCCCTCTCTATGCATCAGAAAAAAACAAACTTGCTCCATCGAGGACACTGGAAAAACGCTGGTTTAAGCCCCCTAGAATAAACTGCAGGCGCAATGTTTCAAGCCGGATGCCACCTCGAGAAAACGGCACATACTAAAACTATCTCCACACTTCATTAAAGAACTTGCGTCTCTTTGTTTCTTTTTCACCATCTCTGGCAAGTCTCCGCTTCTCCGTCGCTTTCCGGTGCAATCCCAGCCACCATACTCTCGGGTGGAGACCCACGGCCGCTGCGTTACCAGCTGGTCCCCGCTCGGCTCCCGTACCGAGGCAGGGGAAAAAAAAAAAAAAAAAGAAAAAAAAGAAAAAGCCCCTGACGGACCCTCCCTCCTCCTCAGACGGATGTGCGCGCGGTCCAACGAGCAGCCTCCGCTCTCTGTGAACTCCACTTGTGTGTGAATGGGAGCCGCGCGGAGGCAGCCAGTCACATTCAGCCGTGGCATTTCCGTTCATGTGTTAAAATTCCCATCATTCGGTTGCCCCAGTGACATCCAAAGAGCGCTCGTCCAATCACAGGCCCGGCTCGAGGATGTGTATCCAGGAGGAGGAAAATGCACCGGATGCTGTTGCCATGGTAACGCTGCATTTTGTTTTTGCCGCTGTCCACATTTTGGGATGTTGAATGAAGGCCGCCGATAGAGTCGGGAGATTAAATTGTTTATTATTTATTGATCTGTACCAGTGCATTCAGCTGTGTGGACATCATTACATTGACAGAGTTTAACTGTGTTTCTGGTCTGATCTGTTTTATTTTCACTTTATATAATTAAATAAAACATTTGTTTAATCTAATTTGATTTTATCCTAATTTATTTTTTTCTGGTGTTTATAATTATAATATAATTTGAATGCCTTTCTTTGCCTATGTAAACTGCACTTTGAATTGCTTCTGTTTGAAATGTGCAATATAAATAAGGCTGCCTTAGCCGAATTGAATTTCAGGAGACAGTCACTTACAAATAATTATAAATTAATAATAATAACATTTCCAGACATACTACCTGAAAGACAGAATTTATAAAAAAATATATAAAAGAAGTCTAAAAAAAAAAAGAAGATCTTTTTGTTGTTTTCCTTTTATTGGTTTCTCTACTAGCAATTCATACATTTACATTTTCCCATCCACTTAAAACAGATTATTTTATTTGTGGATTTCAGATTCAGATTCAGGTTGAGTTTTGAGCCAGATGTCGAACAGAATCAACAAAACTTGCAAATTTTTAATTTAATTTTAGGGTCTTATTATCACTATGACATTAAAAATAATGCGAATAAAAAACAAACGATACAGTGCAAAATCAAACAACAGAGCTCACAGCACAGCATTTACTTGACATTTATTTATTTGCAATATTAGATTTTACACAATTTTGAATTTACAGGAACAAAACTATCCACATGAAATGTTTAATTATGCACAAATAAAATAACTTTTACAATTAAGTAAAAAAAAAAAGAGGGACAGTTTATATTCAGGCCAGGATTCAAACCAAATGGCACCGGCATATTTTGAGGTGTGAAATCTTTTAACAAGCACTTTAGCCAGGATGGTGTTTGGGTTTATTTTAAAAACTGTCATTTTGGCCTCAAACTCAAAACTCGTGTAGCAATCATTTCACAGAAAAGTTCAGTGAAATTTATTTTTTTATTAGACAATATGGAATTCATTACTGAACAAATACAAATTCATGAATAGATTAAAGATAAGGCAAAGTTCACAAAAAGCATGTCCTCTCAGTTTGACGATTGAGAAAGTGCTTTAGTCCGTCAGACTAAACATTCTTACTGTCCACATCTTTTTGACTGGCTGATCCAAATCTAAAACAACTTCCATGTGCATGACATTCAAGCTTTTTGCCAAAAGGTGAAACAAACATTCGGTTATATGCCTTTTATTTGAAGGTAAAATAAATAAGGGGGAAAATGTCATATATCTAATAACAACCTAATCTTTGAAAGCAATCATATTATGAAAAGAAAATGAAGGTTCAAACATTACCTCCTGACCTTCTGACTGCAGATTCTCTAAGGGTGGATTATATGATTGCTGCAAGATGTTAACATGCAGTGGAAACCATATAAAACACAAAATTCACATTTCAAAATATATTCTCATGCACTGGATCACGTACAGTGTTTCACAATGGCATAATCAAACCAAATATCTGACAGTACAATCTAATGTGTTATTGTGAGGAGGAAAAACAATGTCTTCCCCTACAAAAATACAGTTTTTAAATCACTGCAACTTCAGATTGCCTCAGCAACACATCAAAACAATTAAATGACAAACTATTGTTACACTATTATGAAAGTTACTTTCCGCAAAATGTGGCCTGTACAATGCACTTTTGTACATAAAAAGCAATTCTATGGCCTTGCTCATACAAAGGTTGTCCCTCACAGGTGACAAGGCAGTGACAGGGATGAAATGTTTTTAGCTTCTCTTTGCTCCAACATTCGATCCCTGGACACAAGACGGCTTATCATAGGCTAATACAACAGATCAAGGCCCTTTGAGGAACCTCCAGCAGAGCTAAATTCCGTTTAATAAATTACATTCGTCATAAAATAGAAGAGAATACATTTTAAAAGTGTTCTTTTCTAAAGTTAAACTAGTAAAATATGCAAGTATACTCCTTATATTCCAACCAAATAATGTGTAAAACTTTTTACAACGAAGGAAAAAAAGAAATGCGAACAAATGAAATATCTCGTGGTGGATTGTCTGAGTTAATCACATATGGGTGTACGGGTATGTTTCATAAAAAAAAAACCTATATCAGTCACTTGAAAAGACATCGGAAACATTAAAGGAAAGGTTGATATTTGCACAAGCTGTTTGCAAAACAGCAAACTAAAACGTACATGAAAGCTGTCCGAGAACATCACGTATGAATGAAAACCGTTTTCAACATCCGTTTTGTTTTCCACTTCACCAGACACAATACCCACTCTGCCTGCTGTCAGTTTCAAAGATGGGTCATTGCATAATGTGGCATCAACCATACACAACTAAACTTCACCAAACTTCTACCTCCTTAAATTCTACTTTACTACATAAAGTATTTTACTGCATGAAACTAATCAGGAAACATTGTCATATACTTATCATCTTAAAAGTGAAAGAAAGGAAATAAAGCTGGATATCAACTCTTATACATAGTACACACATACACGTTTGAGCATCAGTGAAAACTAATTGAAAGAACTATTTGAACTATTAATTGAAATACTAATGCACTGCAGCCTGGTCTCCTAAAACATACAACAAAACTGCATTGTAAATGACGTTTCGAGGGAAATAGGGGAGTTTTCTCCTGGACTGTTTGTTTTGGACGAACCACAATAGGTTACTAATAAAAGTCTGCGTAACTCCTCGTAGGGAGGAGGTCGGGTGTGTGGTTGGGTCAAACAAACAGGACTTTTACCCAGAAGCTTGTGTCCCGTGTGAAACTAACAGTCAACGTTGACTTATTCTAATTTCATTTATGTCACTTACTTAACCTACGTATTTAACTTTATTTACATAACAAACATACTTATTTTAATCCAAATTCTGATCTTTTACTAAAGCTAATGAAGTAGTTTTTTTGTTGTCTAAAACCAAGTAGTTTTGTTTCAATTCACAATGTTACCCACATGTTTAAACTGCGAAAGAAATCCGGGAGAAAATATGTTTCCATTGAAACGAGAATATAGTTTCGTTGTATGGGAATGCAATTTTTTAGGCGACAGGGTTGTGCACTGACATAGCATTGCAAAGCATTTCTTTCTAAATGTGATTTAAGAAGAGTAGATTTAGTCGAGTGATTTTTTTTTCACAAAAAGCCTTTTAAATATGCACGGATATCCTCATCTGCACAATTCTTCAGGCACTTGTAACATTCAAATAATACAGTACTGACAACTGACTGTAACATTAAGACCAACAGTTCACACACTACTCAACTCATCCCTTATAGGATTACAGGAGCTTTAGTTTGAATATGAGCGGTAGTAATTCTAATACCCTTTTAATGAGTTAACTTTGTTGGAGGCTCTTCTTAAAAACATGGTTTGCTCTGTGTTCATGTTGAGCAGGAGCCAGTTTCACAAAGGTATTTTAGACAGGTGAGTCCTAACGTTACACTTAGACTGATCCAAAGCAAGTTAGAAAAAGTCTCTCAAAACAAAACACAGGCTTACTCAGAACTAAGATGATTCCATGGTAACAACCAGTGACACCTGATGACCAGTGTTTCCATGGT
>CALSBV010012277.1:1161265-1200523 GCA_943590825.1 Bovichtus diacanthus | reverse complement strand
GTGTTTCCACGGTAACAATCAGTGACACCTGCTGACCAGTGTTTCCATGGTAACAATCAGTGACACCTGCTGACCAGTGGCACCACATTACAAAAAAAAGGGGGGAAAACATTCTCATAATTTATGTTTTTTTTTTAATAATAATGCGGAGCGAGTAATGAGAAGTGAAATGTCCCTGTAACTGTTGAATCAAAACATTTAATGTTATTAAATTATTAATGTGGTTATTCCGTCAGTCATTAGTCCTACTTAAGATACTCAAGAACTACACAGCTTTATGCCACAGATGAATTTAGACGTCTGAAATCTGAATAGTAGTTTCACCTAAGTCATAGTCAAAGTCTATCTTTGTGAAACCGGCTCCAAGTGAAAATACATCAACAAGTCAACCACCACGGTGACTCATAATCCAAATAGTTGTTTTCTATTATAAAGAGGGGAACATTTTAAATGTTTGAATCTTTGTTGCTTCACTGCATTAAAGTATCTGTGAGAAATGGATTATACAGTATTATCTCTCAGCAAACATACTGTATATGCAATACAAAGGCACACCAGGAGGTGGAGCACTGATCCTGTTCTCTGGGGATGACGATGGACTACGCTCAGAACATTTTAAAGGAAACTTCTGTCATTTTTTTATAACGTGGAGTTTAAAGTTAAAATAAGTGTGTTTTACTAGTTTGTTTGAAAGAATTAAAGCTGGCACTAAATAAACAATCATTAATGTGAAAAACCTTTTAGTTTACATAACATTCAAGAAAGGAAAAATTATTTGTTGCTCAATATCTTGTGGATATAACTTTAACAATGACCAATATAGGACCCCTTTACACCTGGTCTTAACATGTATTGTTTTCAGATTAGATCCGTAATGCTCATCTCTTGGAATATTTACATCATTTAAAACTGCCAGTGAACAATATTTCTGTTTATTTCCATCGGTTAATATTAAGGTGTTACTACTGCATCTGCACAACCTGTTTCTGTTTGATTTCCATGTGTTTCTTGGTTGGATTTGTTTAGGAAATTACATTTCTATTTATGAGGATCCTTTATGTGAACTGGAGACACATTGTATTTCAGATGATTAAGAGCCTAAATGCATCTCTGACCTTGTCAGAATTGCTTAGGAAATAGAAACCAGGATATTATGCACATTACTGAGGATGCATGTTAATGCAGGTGCAAAGGCGCGTGCATACAATAATCTTCTGTGACACTTATCTAACTAAGTATAATCCTAGTAATTGAGCTATGTAATTTATTACGAGAGATCAAAGTAATGTCTACAACCTTTTCACCAGTGATGTTATCAGCATGCAGCTTGTTGTAGTGTGGTGTTAACAGAATATTTACAGAGCAGTTGTTTGGCGTCTTTAACAGCAGCAACACGGCAATGACTTCTGTTTCTGGTGGTTACTTGAGGATGATCTGTTTCAGGGGCAGAAGACAGTCACTTAATGGTCACAATAGAAATATAATGTGCTTTTGTTACATGACAAAAAAGTGCTCACCAAGATCTGGTTTTAATGTTTCCTTACGTCTTTGACTTTTACTCTGCCATTATTACTATTATGGCTGTACCATTACATCAAATTTAAATATTGCAAAAGTATATTATGCATCATTTTTTACACATTTTCTGAGAATTTTGCCTGAACTAAACAGTATTGTGTAACATTGGATAACTTCACTGCACTGCAATTGTCAGACGTGTGTAATGGTCAGCAGCCAACATGCATTTGTAGAGATGTTTTCAATTTGTGCATATGATACTACACACACTGTACATGTATGGAACAAATGTTTGAACTAAGAAAGGAAGACAATTAACAAATAATATTGTTTTTGAGGACCAAATATTTTACATTGACTCCTCTATAACCTCCAGCCATCCAAGCGTAAAATGCTTAAGTAAATAATACAAATCTCAAAGTCAAATATGACACATATTATACACACACACAGCTTAACATCTCCACTCCTGAAAGATGTCTCATTACAATTTCATGTATAAAGATGAAACCCTAATTAGTGCAGCATATTTTCACTGATAATACTATAATTAATGCAAATGCTAACTAATTAATACAACCAGTATGACAAGTATCAAAGCTACTATCGTGTTGTATGCATTCAGAGAACATTTTGACAGACACTGACATGAAACAAAGCAAAAGGACATGCAATACAAAAAGACATATGCCACACCACTATTTGCAGATAGAAGACCTCTAAATAAGTGACGTCTGTCACCGGGGGAAGGAGTGAGATGCAGCCTAGTTCAACTGAAGGTCTACAGGTAGATGAAGCTCAATGACAGGCAATGCAAGCAGGGCAATGCTATGCTGATGAAGCAACTCCCCTGATTTAAAGATGAAGCACTTATTCAGAGCTCAAGGATTTATGACAGAAAGCTTTAAAAAGGAGCAAACCTGATTGGCTGGTGCTGTTGCTGCGTAGGCGACACTTGTGGCGGGAGTAGTTGCTGCAGAGACAGTAGCAGGCGTAGCACTGTACATCATGGGGACTTTTTCAGGAAGGGAACCATGAAAGCAATGAAAAGGGAGGTGGAGCATTATGGTAACCATAGCAATGTATTTCTCTCTCTTGCCAGGCAAATACAATATGACATTAGCAGCAAGCCATCATTGGGTTAGACCAGCAAATGGCATGTGATCACACAGCAAAGCGAGACAGCAGGGGAGAACATAAAAGGAGAGCTGATAAGAGATAAAATTAGGAAATCTGTCAATAATTTGACATCCCAAAAGAGATGGCATGTACAGTAATGCCACCAGACATGATCAAAGTGTTTTTATGAGATATTTGAGGATTTTAATTATGTAAAACATTTAAGAGTATCAAAAACATTGTAGTGAATCTAAGGGATGTTGATCAAATTTCCTAATTCATAGTGCATGGTAATTCTAGAAACAAAATCCACCAAATTGCTTAAATTTGTATATTCTGTTTGACTGCTTGAAGTGATGTTTGAGAAAGGAATATTGATATATTACAGTAAGTATATATATATCCCAAGACTTGATTATCAAAAACAAACAAATATGCAACAAAAACAAAAATATTTACAGAAAAGAAAACAAATAATATTATCCCCTCTGATCATTTTAAGATGTGGTTTCAAGTTGCTTCCTGATTGATCCTGATTCAAAGTTTTGCTTTCCTATGCTGGAATAACAAAGAAGCCAGATAAATATGAAAGTTTCACCTGTGTTCTCCATTAATAATGAGACATAGTTTAGAATAAAATAAGGAAGGGACCTACCAATGTTGTTACCGGGAGCCATGCAGAAGACAGAACCTGTGTGAATATCAAATGGAAAGAGAGGCAGTATTTTAGTGTGACTGAAACATTTGCTCAACACTGGCCTGAGCACACATGAATACATATGTAGTGTAGCACGCGTACACAAATATCGATTTCACAGAAATGCAGATGAAATTAAGTAAAATACTACATCTTAGTTTTAAAGTCACGTGACAACAGAAGAGAGTATGATATTTGTGAGCAGTATCCAAAGAGAAACACATTTATAAACAGAAAGGCGTATACAACTGTTTAGCTTTGAATCCACACCAAGTGTAGAAGCTCACCTGTGGGATAAAATGCAGCAGTGGGCTGCTGCAGCTGTGTGTTGGCCAGAGCCTGTTGGTAGTGCAAAAAACTGGGGCTGAGGAGAGAGCTGGCCCAGCTGCTCTTCTCAAAAGCTTGTCTCTTTGGTAGGGGTACGCTGTAGGGGAAGCCCTAAAGAAAAACAAGAGGAAACATGACACACCAAAGCTTTCTCCCTCTCTGTTCAGCTACATTTTAAACACTTAATATTTAGTATTCATTTACAAGAAATATGGAAAAACGGCAAACACGACTACACAATAAAGGTTATCACATAGTGGAAAAATCAAGCATGTTTTAGGATACAAATATGAATGGAATAACCAAAAATATCTCTCAAATTAGGCACTTAAAGCTACTGATGATGACTGTGTACACAAAGACTATATGAGACTCAAAGAAGCTTTAAACCACAATGACAGAAATTAAAAGTTATTACAGTACAATTAATAGCTACAACCAAAGCAAAAGGTGAAAATACCAGGTCTACAGTTGCCTCGAGGGATCGCTTCATTGCTTTGGCAGTCGACTGAGTCTTTTAATAGCAGGCAGCGAGCACATGATGGCAGTGGGCCAATGGGATTCAAGCGTTTAACATACAGGTAACAGCAAGCAGAGGTGCGTCATGGGGGACAGCATTGTGGATAGGTGAGAAGGGGAAAACAAAAACAAAATAATCTGAATGTAGTATACCACATAAAACACAATATGCATGCACAGTGACCAAAATAACTGATTAACGGACACACTAACTAAAGACTTGTTCATTAGTAGGTCAACATTCACAGTTAATCAATAGCTTTGGCAACACAGATTTACAATGATAGGGCACAATCTTGTATACTTTTTATACTGGAATATGTTCATTTTAATCAAAAGACTACCACTACCATGATGCAATTGGTGCAACTATGCACACTGTATAATTTTGGAATACATACTGTATATAGTACATTGATTTAACAGCTTTCAGGAAGGGATAACAATGTAATGTACATCAAGCACTGAACATTTTTATTGTTAAATGAAAAATGACTTGGTTTTATGAGAGATAGCCAAAGGCAGCATCACAAATAAACAGCTAAAGTAACCATGTATGCAATGTCATAAAACACAGAATGTGGAGCTCTATTTACTACTACTACTTGCTTTTGGTGAAATGACAGATGCCTCCTCTACTTATACTGTATGCAGCAAACCATAATTGCTTCTATAAGATATATAAACTACAACCTAATTTCGTGCAACAAAGATATTATGTAAATGGTGAGTATGAAACCATAAAAGATGATGTTAATGAAAACTGACATAGACGTCTATGGAGGGCAAGGAAGCACATTTTACTGAAGCCACATGGCATATGGCAAGTAAGAGGCCTGAAAATGCGTTTAAAGCAACTTAAGAGAGTAAGTTCATGTTAAAGCTGCAATCAAAACCAAGAAATCTTTTTAGATGCAAGAATTGGCAAAACAAATGGCAGAAAATATGAAGCGAAAAACTGTCAAGTTAATGCATAACAGATGACTCTTTTGTGCACTTTTCCATGCAGGCAGTTATCACATAGCTCAAGCCATTACAATGATTCAGATTGTGTACCAAATAATAAATCTGCTTAACAAGCCATTCCTCAGTTAGCTGTTAGGAGCATTTACATCTTTTGATTGGGCCTTTTTTAAAAAGGCACAAGCTATGAAATGTCAGCAAAAAGCAGAGATCCATAACACTCAAAATGCAAGATTGGAACCTGCTATTGCTCTCAATTTGATAGACAGGCCTTTTAATACAAGGACTAATCCTTGACAACAACTAAATCTAATCTCATCTCATCCTTCCTTGTAATGTTTTCTGATGTCATAAAAAGGTCTGTTTCCATCTGTGGTGTTTGTAAACACAGGATTAAAAACAAGCATGCGTTTTTAATTATCACAAGAGAAACTGACAAAGTGCAGATTTTAAATTAATGACTAAAACTCCTTTTCATGACAACGGTTTTCAAGGCAGGCAGAGTGTCAGACTTTGAAAACCACCTGGTCTTACAAATCACTAATTTAACCTCTAATTTACAGTTTTAACTAAAAGGTGAAAAAGGGATTTAACAATGAAAGACACATTTTAAGGGCATATACTATGCTACTACAATAAATGTGCCATTATAAATGATAGTATATAAATATATATAGTGCTCCACATTCAGTGATGTCATGGCAAACATAATTACACCAGAAAACACCATATTATTTGCAGGATAATGTGTTTTTTGTGCAAAAACGTTTTTCAGTAGTCAGGAGGATAAGGCTGTGTCTTACCATAGCTGCAGCTGCGGCCTGGGCTGCCACGGCTGTGTGATTGACTTGCTGTTGACTGGATTTGATTTTGGCCTGCAAGTGTGCAGGCGGGTGAAAATACTTGCACTTCTCCCTGGAGCAGCGGCTCTTGATGTAGTCCATGCAAACAGTGACAGTGTTATCTGTGGTGTCAATCATTGGGCTGTCACTGGGGTGAGCGAAGCGGCAATCTGTCTCCCCTCTTGCACAGTTTCCCCGCTGAAACTCGCGGCACACCTGAGAGGAGCCATTATAAAGACAGTGACAAGGATTTAGCATTTCAGCATGTAGCCAGATTTTATCGACCCACCGAACTATTACTTTTTTTCATGTTAAATTACTCCTGGTGGTGCATGAATACCTCTAGTTTGTCTGTACGCTGGAGCTTCTGTGAGGGAGAAGAAGAAGAGGATGAAGAAGAGGAGCTCTGGACCGTGACAGGTGGGCTTCCAGAAACAAGAACCTGGTTGCTGGAGAGGTTGTCTGTCGAGATGAGGCTCATTCCATGGCTCAACGGTGTCATGTATGAACCGTAACCAAGACCAGTATTTGCGCCCAGCCCCTGTGTAACATGAAATGTTGGCTATGAGGGAAAAATGTTACATATTAAAAGTGAGACAAGCACTAGGAATGCACCAATCGGGGGATTTTTCAGTCTCGATACCGATACTGATAAATACACAGGTATAAATTTACAGAATTTTTATTTAATATTTAAAATCAAGCAAGCATGAAATACATGCAAACTGCTGACATGTTTGTTATTAGCTCCCTCAGCCATGCGGTCTACTGGCATGCTGCTGACGAATGACGTAGTACATGCATGTGTTATCAGACGTAAACATAGAATTGAATTGAATAGATCGGCCCCATTGTCACAACTACCCATTCCAGCTATTTGGGTCAGTATCGGGCCGATATATTCGATGTCAGTATCAGATAGGCGCAACCCTAACAAGCACCGTAACACAAATAGAAGTTCCTTCTTAGTAACGAGAAGGACCTTACCACAGGCTGCAAGCTGGGTCCTGGGATCATGAGCTGCATCTGTTGGGCAAGCACGGCTGCTGCCGTCTTCTGCTGGATGAGGTTGTTGCGCCCATTTATCTCTAACTGGGTTTTTAAGTGTGAAGGTGGATGAAGATACTTGCAGTTTTCTCTTGAGCATCGACCCTGTATTCAGAGAAAATGGAAAAGGCATAATGAACATTCCAAAACGTGGAGGCAGAGGATGTGCTGCAGAATCATATATCTATATAAATGTAATAGACAGGGCTGTGAGAGCATGATCAAGTTGAAGGCCAGTCAGATATCAATTCACAATTCTCCCTGTATGACTGCACTGTAGCCATTTCTCATATTGAAAGAAAAAACTGGCTACATAAGACTTTTGATGTGAATCCAATGGTGATTTGCTTCATATTTCAACAGTCTGGTTATGGAGTTTAAGTACTACTATCTCCTTTTAGACTGATAAATGAGCCCACCAATACAATTTCTGTCAATCAAGCGGTATTAGCCTAATGAGAGGTTCTGCTGCCCTTCATATTCAAATCAAGTTAACTAATTTCACATCATTTGCATTTCTCCCAAGAGATTTATATTAATTATTTTCAGTGGATATCCATGTAGGTTTAACCGTCACCAATGTTTCATTAGTCTGGATATAGCTCTGAGAAAATGCAGTGCCAATAGAAAGTATTCACCTCCCTTTAAATGTACAAATGTTTTACTGTTATACAACTTTGCACAACTTTATAGTTAACAGTTGCGTGAAAGTACGAAATTAAAGTATTCTTTGCGTATTACACTGGCATTAAAGTTCATGCACCACAGCTATGACGAGGTTAGCGGTCGCCCATTGGCCACACTGTCTTGACGGCATGTAGCTTAAATTGCATGAAGTGATGAATGGCTATGCTCACTTCTCTGCTGTCTGAGAGGAATCTTCTCACATATAACAATCGTGATGAGAACTAGTCACAGGAAACAGCTCAAGTTTGTGTATCAACAGGACTCTCAACTGTGTTAACAGAAGTCATGAGACGCTAGTTACAATAGCAAAGCATGTGCACATTCTTCTGTATAATAAAGTTAACTCTGTTAGAGTAATTGATGAATGGGCAGAGGACTTTGACAGCAATTGTTTTGATCTGAAATGAAAGAATCGTTTGTCAATAAAATGGCATCAGTAGACAAGCCAAAACAGCAACGTAAGAGAAAACAACATTAGTTTGGGAAGCCAAACTTGGGCAGTTAGCTCTAATTTGTCATTCAAATAAATAAAGCCTGAGGGTGAGTAACAGCTACTGAGTTAGTACCAGTTGACATTATACCAGTAGCCATATTGTAACAGACATTTCATGACTCCTCAGACAAAAGCCTATTCATGAAGAAGAGCTGTGACATCATCACATGACTGCAACAACTGTTAGCTGAACTCTTATTTCCATACTCGCAACGGACTGTAATTCTAGGTAAAGTCTTAATTTCTGCATTTTGAAAATAAGATAAATCCAGACTTGATATTTATTTTAATTCACTCTCTTCATCCCAATAGGGATTCAACATCCCTATCCCAACAGCTCTATTGTTTACTGTTTATTTACAAAGAAGCACCAAAATGTTGCCCACAATTTAGTCTAGCCCGGAGTGAAAATGTATCTTTTATTACAAAGTTCTATATCTAAATATTTTGTAGGCAAAATTGATGCAGGCCAAATCAATACATGTTGTTTTTAGATACAGGAATAATGTAGGTAGTGTGTTTAGCCTTTGGTCCAGGCCCTCGACCACAGGGGCACAGCGAAGGCCTACAGTAAGGAGATAAGACGATGACTCACCATGAGAATAATCCTGGGGGTAAAGCTGTATTGTCTGGTGATAGTAAATGTGTGAGAGTGGATTAAGGCAGCCTTGGTCTGATTCAGGGCAACTGAGCAAACAGGAGAATAAACTGCTTGTAATCTAACTGGCTGCCAGAAATATTTTTATGGTCTAAATTAGATAAGTGATGAGAGTAACATCTGACAGATATTTGACTCTATTTTTGGAAAAGTGTCATATTACCTATGGTTTCACAAACACTGGAGCTATACAAGATGGAAGACATTGACATTGCAATTTTGCTTTGTCGTTTCAAATCTTTCTGCAGGGCAGTTTAATTTAGGGAGAGACTTCATTTAGATTCATCATTAAGTGGGGTAAACACTTCAAACCGACAGAGTTAGTTAAGGATCCTTTACCTCCTCTATGATCAACACTTACAGGGGAAGAGGAAGACAGATTTGATTTTATTACACACTATATAGTATATGATTGAACATTGCAGTGTAGACAACTACGAATGATAGCAGGGATACTTTTCCAAACCCACACCCCAACCCATGTCCTGTTATTGTATCACTGGTTATCTTGGTAGACCTGCAGGTTTAACTGTATTTGATGGGACAGGCTATGTAGATGGAACCTGCAAGAGCACTTTGAGTGATCCCATGCAAAATGCTGAAAGAAAACTACAATGTAAAATTGGATTTTTGATTTGGCATAATACAATGGAGAAACCACTCACTCAGGGACAAAGTTAACAATTGATGTTTCATTTCATGGCGTATAAAGTGCTTTATAAAAAGGGTACCTTTTTTTTTTTTAATCATTCAGTAAAGGATTATTAAGGTGTTACATATAATACCGACTGGGCAGAAATGCTTACCTTCAGTGAGTCAAAGCAGGCAACAACCCTCCCATTGTCAACTTGGCAGCTCTTCGGTGGATGAGCAAATTTGCATTCCTCATCACTACGTGAACAGTTTCCTCTCTGAAACTGTCGACAGACTTCCAGAGTTAGCCATTTTGTGTCTCTTACTGAAGAAATGTTCAACGCCATGTCCAAAGGTTATAATCATAAATTAAAAAACTTTTTTAAGTCAATCAAATTATTGTCTGCTGCCTCATACACCAAAAGCTGTAGGTTGGCTCTATGTGCAAAGTCCTCTTTTAAAACAACCGTGTGAGCCCTCCATCAGCAGGAGCAGAAAGATGAAATGGCTGGTCAATCACTGAGAAATCTCCCATTAAAAACAATCAAATGCAGATGTGTTTTTTATATTACACAAATGACGGTGCCCATAAATATGTGAGGGAAATTTAATGCAGACCTGTCACTTTACTCATACATTCTCAGGTCATTATTCTCTGTCCTCTTATATTATGGCTCAATTTTTATAATTTGTAGGTGCTGAAGTTGTGCAAAGTGGAGGAAAAGTGCTTGCAGCTGAGGTATCCTGTGTTGGTGCTCGAGTCTGGCCTTAAAGAAAGAATAGGTCGGCAATGTGCACAGACCAACTTCAAGTCGGGGATAACTTCTCAAAGGCACTTTGTTAGTGATCTGAAAGACAAAAAAAAACATGTATATTACTGACATTGTATCCAAACAAACAACATGATAATTATGGTGCTATTAATCTACAGTTGGCACATTTCGAGCAACCAAAACAGATTTCTGAACCCTCACGGCTTCTCATGTAATTTCTTCTATCCACTAGAGACCGTTGCTTTTCTACAGTCATCTGTTCTTTAGCAGTTTACAGCAAAAAGCAGATTAGATCAAACAATAACAAATGTGATCTTTTGTAATTAGTCAAGTTATATTTTTATTTATCATGTCAGACTCCCAAGAGACGAATCGTTGAAGAATATTTTCAAACAGAAACTCCATTCATTCTCTGGTTCCATCTTTTCAAATATGAGCTGGCTGCGTTTGCCTCTTTTGTATATCATCTATCAGTATATCTTTTCTAAACAGAATCTCTGGGTTTTGTACAAAACATCTCAAGACCTCACTTTTGACTCTGGGAAAGTGTGAAAGACATTTTTCGCTACTAAAAGAAAATAAAGAAATATATGTCACTGGGTCAAACATTGAAACTCTAAACAACTCCACAAAATAACATATAGTGTTCTGACCAGATAACTAGATCAATAACACTATGTATATACCCTGTACTGGAATGCATGTTTCCCGCTTGGTAAATTGAACCAATTCTACTTATTGTATTACTTGCGATTACAATTTTGTGTCTTATTCACAATAATTCCTCATCATCTCTCAGTCATTCTGTTGTTTGTTTTGCCCTGTGTCTGCACAAACATCTCAAGATGAACATCTAGATATTTCTCCAGGATAATATAGCTAATCGCATTTAGTTAGGAGAGAATACAGATGCTCATTATTTTAAAGGACTTTTCTAAACTGCTGTGAATGAGGGTTGTTGTACGTGCAATATTATGTCTGCACATATCACAATTGATTTCTCCCAGCCATGCCTCTTAAACACGAACAATGTCACCATGTTACAAACACAGAGCCACAGTTGTTGTGCTTGTCTGGGCTGAGTAACTGGGTGGTGTCATAGTAATCAATCAATCAATCTCGGTATATGAACATTCCCAACGCTCAAATCCATCGAACCATAAGATGGGTGTTATGCTACATTTGTAACACATTTTGTTGCTCAGTATGCACTAAAACAGACAGCCAAATAAAACTAGATTCCATCTTAAATCACACATGAAAGCAGCACTTCCTCTCTGCTCACTATAACCTTTTTTTCCATTACATAGTTACTCTCTATTTGCTGATACTGTAGGATGACACAAGCCCTTGCTGCCAAATTGCTACCGTCAGATATGCTGACTCTGAGCCCACCAAGCACATACAGAATATAAAAGGAAAGCAAGACAAAGCTTAAACACACATCATGTAGGGAGTCAAACACAGGACGGGATAGTCAGACGAGCACACTAACTGGTAAAACACACAGGAAGTTGCTGAGCAGGCAGAAAAGGTGGCTAACTTGTGAGCTGAATACAAGAGTTGAGAGGTTTCTCCACTGAGAGCAAGTAACATGGCCTACACATGTACAAAGAGTCAAAAGGCACAGATCCGAATAAACTCTGCTGTTGTTAACCCAGATCTTCTGCTACAACAGCCGCTCAGCTTTACTGCATGCTATCCCACAGCATACTGCAGCAAATTCCTTTGGGCGCAAGTCAGGAAACAGAGAAAGAAAACCTACCTCTCTCACTCCATGTAGCACTAAAGAACTTATGTCCACGACTGAGGCTCTCGGTTAGAGATGTAACTTTTCAGCAGCTAACTTGTTATTATAATGACCATAATAACAGCTTTTAACCTCTTCTCTGTCCCACGGATTCAGTGACCAAAGATTTTCTCTTCACAACAGTAAAAACAGATTGCTTGTCCAACTCTGGCTGAAACATTTGCAGCCACCCCCCTTCCTGCCTGGGTGCCAGCCCCCAGGAAGACCCTCCCAGTCAGAAATTGGCCAATAGAAAACCAGGAGCTGATGCACTGTTTGTGCACAGCTTAGAGCAAGGCAGTTGACTCGTTATCTATGGGGACAAGTTGATTATTTAAGAGGAGACTGAATTCAACATAGTATAGAGACTCTACTAACACTTTACACAATGTTTTGCCCCAATGAGACCATGTACAGAACATGTAGCATAGCAATGTAGCATATGTCTGAACATGCTTTACACAGTGCCCTGCAAGTAAGTTAGTACAATTTCTATAAATATAGGCCTATGTCATAAGCTCCCTTTTGCATTATCAGCAGGTCTGTCATTGCTCCAACAGTCTTAGCATGTATCTATTTCAATGTTGTACAACTTCTTAACAACTTGGTTTTCAACTAGGTTTCAATATTGATATCATAGTACATCAGAGTTTTATTCTTAAGAAGTTAAAATAGTCCTGGCACCATCATATTCCCTGTTGTACCACCATTTCACTTCTAAAATGTGTGCAATAGAACAAGTGTTAAATGTAATTTCTCGTGAAATGCTGAACAGCTGTGGGCTGTAAACTAAATAATAATGATAATAATAATAATAAACTAAATCTTGAATGTAATTTATCCACCATACAAAATAAGGTAATGTGTCGTAATACAACGTTGTGTAGTATCTTAATGCCCACACATTTTGCAAACCCCCCACCCCAATAATTCAGGGTTAATTTAAGATTTTACACCAAGATTTTACAAAAATGCATACATAAATCATTCACTTCCTATGCATATGTAACTTTTTACTGAAAAGAGGATTATGACATATAAAATCCAGCATGACAAATGCCAAGATTGACAAGATAAACTCTCAAAATTGACCACAAGGGTTGCTGTCTATAATAGAAAATGATATTGCAGTAAATCTAAGTTAATGACATGACAGTATGCTGAACTTCCAGAGAGGTTTAGTTAAAACTCTGCCACTCAGCTACTTCACTTCTTGTTTAGCACTGATATTTGAAATATTTTAAGTATTTTTTCTAAATATAGGTTAGATTTAGGTTAACCTCCTACGTTGTACAAATGGCATTATTCTGGTGATAAACAGTAAGTACATGTTTATTGACGTGCATTTCTGACACATGCTGTCGTATTCAGTCCAGGAGGAAGGATGAAAAGACGCACACACATATTGCAGACAGGTTTAAAAACACTGCTTAAATACTTTAAATTGTTTGTCATGAAAGGAGAAATGTGAATTTCGCTTGCCTGACAATGGATGGCCCGCCCAGACCACGTTAATGTATCCAGCCTGCAGTTATCTTTCTTAGTTAACAAACAGCAGCAAATGCAATACCACAGTACTGTGACTGTTAGCTTTACCTGTCAATATCGTCTTTTTTTTTTGCACAGTTTGCTACTTCGAGGGTAGCATGGTTAACGAACGTCTCTGATTTGCATTCTCATCCTCGGCTACTTTAGCTAGCTTAGTCGCAAATACTTACTCACAGTAACGCTAGCGAGCTAAACACACTGCTGACTGTTTGACATTAAAAATGACATTAACGTTTGCTAGCTTACGTTAGCCCCACGGTTAGCCGAGGAGTGCACCTGCTTACCTCATCATCATCACGGATGAACCGCTTCCCAGAGGAAACAGCTATCACGCACCAGCTAGGACAGACGACACGGCAGAACTAACGAAAACACGATGTCAAGTGCTCCCGAGATCTCTGCTCAACACCCAGTGTGATTCTTGCTCTTTTTTTTTAAAAATATAGCTTGTTACTTCGATTTCGTTTCTTCATTACTTTACTGTAGCACTGCACAGATTTAAGCAACAAGCTTTTGACAGCTTACTGTACGATCGTCAGTTTAGAGTGATGACGGGGTTTCCCGGGGTGCGATGAAAAGCCTAAAGACGATCGATATTTGAATATACAACGTTTAAAATAAAATAAACACCAAACAACACGTTATAGCACAATATTAAATGCATTAAGTAGATATTAACGTATTGTTTTTTTGTCAGAAAGAGATCATTCTATAATGTATACCTCCGAACACCCCCCCTACGACCGCAAAGTGGTACGGTCCACACGAATGCCAGTAGGCTAAAAGGGCAAGGGTTTGCTTGTTACCAAGGAAACAGCAATAAAACCATGTGAGTTTTTCTGGATTAGTTTAATGAAAACACGCTTTCAAGCACAAATATAAACATCTAATTAAAGAAGTATATTATTATGGATTTGACAAAATTGTGTGAGTTCAAAATTCTGCCCAATAATTTGCAATAATCAGTAATGAAATAGCCAGTGTGTCATAAAGAGTTGTGTGTGCAATCTATTCGTGTAAGAAATAACGATAATGAAAGGCTTTTTAAGAGTTATAATGAAAACCTTTGTCGTGTATAATAAGAATCAGAAGCAAAGCAGTAGCCCAGCTGTATGGGTCTGCTCAAGGTCAAATAAGATGGATGCTAACCCGGATAAGATCAGTCAGGGAGGGAGAGAGGGAGGAAGGATTTGCTATTATATTTAACGACATATTTCTGCTACAAGGATAAAAAACAACTTTCTGTCAGTGCCACTTGCATAGAGACATTCTGTCTTCTCTGGTTTCTGCTGGACTTTACAAAGTAGGCCTATGTGCCTCAGTTGCATGACTAGCAATATTGTATTTCCTTCATTTTCTATTTAAATTGATAGGCCCACTCGGACATGATTTATAGAGAACACCTCCTTGTGTCCAATAGATTTAAATGAACCATTTGTCTGAACCATAGACTGTATGTCTGAACACATCAGAACAGAGAAAAAGATCCGCAACCTGTGATGGTACAGTAATATTCATCATCCACCTAAATGGCATAGGCTACATACAGTGCAGCAATGTCTGTGTGCTGACGGTGCCTCTGCCTTGCTCATTACCAGGAAACATGTCAATGTTTTTTCAGGAAAAATATTTTTAAAAAATGTGCCATTTAGAATATTAATTCAGTAATTAAAAAATGTTGTGACCTTTGTGTTCAGCACCTGGTACATCCTATAACCAAAAGTGTGCATTACAGGACACACACACACACACACACACACACACCAGCTATGACTAATTGATTATCTCCCTTTTACATTTCTCCAGGCTTCTTAAAGCAACAGATAAGATTTAGCTGACCTGTCATACTGACATCACTTCTGGAGATGTGGCATCAAGTGCCACAGGAAAAGGTCACCATTGCTCCCTTTGATGAAAATGTCACTGTCAAAGTGAATCAGATATAAGAACAAAGAGAATGCACCAATCCATGCTTTCATTTCTTTGACCTTAACCTTGTTTGTTGTTCACATATTTAGTTACATACACTCCATTTAATATTGCATCACTGTTTGACTGTGATAGGCACCACATCCTGAGTCATTTTTATATAGATATCACATGCGCTTTCAGAAAACTTAAACTTAACTAAACCTAAACTGCACATTGTCGTTTAACAAGCATCCCCTTTCCACATTACTTACATCACCTAGTCAGGCCAGGTTAACTTGAAATGATACCCAATTGGGATATCACTGCTAGTTATTGCCTGTAAAGATTGTACTTTTTTAATACTTGTTGGTATGTGCTTGTTACCATAGCACTACTGATAAAATCTATTTTTCTACAAAGAACAAACAAACATGAATTTAGTTTTTCTCAGTCATATCCAGTTTAAAGTCTATTTTAAAATAACACTCATCACTGGTATGAACTTAACTTTTCTACCGTTCTTTGCGTTTGAACATTTTATTAATCTCAAGTATAAGAACACATGAATGAAAATGCAAAGCATTTGGTTGTACTGTACACAATATAGTCCTTGCAGCAACACTCCTATCTAGTGGTAAACGCCACAAGAAGCAACGCAGAACTGATGTTTGTGTTTGAGAAAAATACATATTTGAATAGGAGACAGGCTCATTTATTTATTATTTTATTTACTCATTATTTTTTCCATTCATTTGGGTTTTAAAAATGTAATAAGGAAGACTGGGGGTTTATTGAGTGTTTATAGGAATTAACAGCCCGTAGGACAATCAGGGGACACACGATAAGCAGCAATTCTACCACATGGCCTGTAGATGTCAGTCTTCTCTAAATTATATTTTCACAAATCGACAAACCCAGAGGCTCAAAATGGGTGGCACGCTGGATCAGACACCTCCCTGTGTGGTGCATGCATTGCAAACTGTATCACATCCTGCTGTGATCACTGAGGCTGTGCAAAGTGGGTGAATTAACTGCATGTTAAAAAGAGGATCAAATACTCTCAATATTGACAGTCTTGCTTGAACTGTTTTCTGATCTGACCATCTCTACTCTGGCAGAAGAAAATAGTTCCACCAGGCGAGCTTAGCCTGGTTCAGATGGACCCAATGAATGTAAATATGAACCTTAGTAGAAACAAAAGCAAACCAAATTAACTTTTATTTTCGTTTATTTTCACACCATGTATATAGTTGGTCTTTTTGGGGGGGATTCATTTGTGCTAACGTTATTGTGATTGAAAGTTCACACCGTGTATGCTCTAGGAACATGTTTTATTGTGTTTCATTATTATAATGGAACAGTAAAAACACAGCCAAATTCTTGTGTTTTTCCCCCCATCTGAATAAAGTGGTAAATATAATCACTGGTGATAGTGATGTTCAATCTAAATGTTTTACAGTAAGTATCAGCGTATCAGTATCTGCTATCTGGATTTTGTGCTGACTATAAAAGCTCAGAAAGTAGAGCAACTGTCTGCATTACACATTTACCTGCAGTCAAACATCAAAAATAAAACCACCGTCATACCATCTGGGTGGAAATGACTTGCTGCATTCACTAAAAAAGATGCTGAGCCAGCCATCCATGCTGTACAACCTGAAGGGAAGCAGAAGTTTCTGTATATCAGTAGATACAGATGTGAAGTAAGAACACTATATACTGTAAGCACTGAGGCACTTTGTGTTAATGGCTAATATAAGTTTCACTTAATAAATTGTCATCTGGCCTAAAAGAAATGTAAACGTCTGCTGCGTATTTGAGGTGAAATAAATTAAATGCAAGAGAAAATATCGAGCCAGTTCCTCTAAAGTACTTGATGTGCTAATCTTTAATTTGGCCTTATAAAGCACAAGACACCTGCTTATCTTGTTATTTCTTCATAGTCAAAGGAATAAAAAAACATGCAGATAAGTATGCGCTCTGTAATTGTGAGCTGCCTATTCCTGCTTCAGAACATACTTTATGTGCAATTCATTCTCTACCTTTTGCTAGAAATAAGCAAAGTAGTGTTGGTTCAGTCTCCATAAGAAGACAATGTTCTACATTTTTCTTTCAATTGGTTGACAGATTCTAAGTAAATTACTTTAATTAAGGAATCTATCTGTGTATGTATACACATGGGCACAGTTGAACTGTGACTATCACGCTCCCTACTCAGTATACGTATACTTTAAAGTTTATACTTTCTAAAACCATTTTTGAACATCTCTTTTGGAAGAGAGAGGTTCTTGCAAAACACCAAAAAACAACAACATATATGTATTAGTGGTACATGTCTAGGTTGAGAATATAAAAGTAACACACATCATAATGTCATGGCCATTCAATGCATTTATTTCTGATATTTTAAAGCAGAATTCACTCATTTTTTCACGTCTGAAAAAATGGCAGATTAAATATTACACGCCATAAGGCTTTTCTGTTCATTTCATCACAAGACTTTTAACATATACATAGAAATTCTTACACTAAGAAAGCTCTCTTTCATTATCACTGAGGTGTTTGTAATACTGGTATTTCCCATTAGGCAAAGCCATTCTTTAGAAACAGTTGAAATTATAGAAATAAACAAATAAACACAGAAAATCAGCTTGTCAGAGATATGTTGTGGCAGTACAAGTTCATTAAAATGATCCTTAAACAAAGCGGCATGTCACACTTTTCTGGGGATGTCAGTAAAATTTAGAATGAAAATCCATGTTTGCTTTTTTTCCCCCCATCACTTTATTTACACCATAGATTTAGAGTTTTCCTATTTTCCAATTTCAAAATTGGTGGAAAGTCTTTTTAGGACACCATTTAGTGAAAACAAATATTAAGAAGTCACAGAAATAACAAGTCTAACACTGAACAGTGTACTCGTGTTTTATTTATAAAAATTTAGCAGTTGAATTGATTTATATATTTTCTACATAACAGAGAGGGCGGACATAGAACAATCATAATACAGAGCCGTGACTGAGAAAGAAAGAAACTCTGACCTCTGTTAAAGATATGTTCATGAGCCTTTAAATGTGAGTATGTTATCTACATATGTTGTTGATTATGCTAAGGCAATGGATGTACAGTAAATTACTTTCATTTAATTGGTGGGATTGCTGGGCAACAGCAATGTTCTTCCTTGTTTTTTTGCCACCTAACTACATTAACACCATTTAACGTAGAAACTTAATTTTCTATGTTCAAAATGTTCAGCTCATTGAGGACATTATCAAATGAACTTTTCGTATTTCTATCTCTCATACATTTCGAATTGTTTAACGTTTTTTTTTTTTAAATTAAATTCTTCCCCCATTTAAATGAATGAACGGAATGTGTCGAGTTAAAGTGGGTGACACAAAGATATAAAATAAGATTTGTGACATTTCATAATGACGTGGCATTCAGCTGTGCCTGTCTAGAATGAACCAAAAGAAGAAAAAAAAAAAATTCTGGTTGAATATTGATTATTATAGCTTCAAGAGAACAAATCATGCTTTCAATCATGAAGATCATAATTGTGCATTTATATTGCATGATTACATTTTTTCAATTTTGCCTGAACTTTATCTGTAAGAACTGTCTTTGGTAGCCTGTAATGAAAGTCGAAGAGCTTTGCTAACTGGAAATCAGGAGTTGTTTTTGTTTGAAAATGCTAATGCGTTCAGCAGAACTCCTGATGGACTCGCAATTGTCTTTCATTCTCATCGCAAGGTGACGTTATGGACATCAAATGTACAATGATAATGCAGAGAAATCATTACATTACTGGTGTGTTGATTAGCTTCACTTTTTGTGTAGATTGTAACGTAAATTACCAAGAAATTACGTAAAAACTTCTCTTCAACGTCCTCTTACTCCCATAATTTGAAGTCTTCGTTCATATTTTTTTCTTCAAAATGTAGAAAAATGTGTCTTCTTTTAAACGATGTAGCTATCCGAGCAAACATACGTACACATTTAGCGCTATGAGCCTCAAAGTGACAGGAGTGCCATCCAACTGCCCTGTTGACTGCAACGTTAACTGAGACCAGACATTCCAGAAGCAAAACAGAAAAAAGGACATTTTTTTTTTTTTAAGCTGGCTATATTTTCCACATTTTTGACACTATGGACACATATTTTACAGCAACGCGTTCGACAGAGTCCACTCTCTCTCACGATGTAAACTTTTAGAGATAGGAATTACGCTCTCGGAGCAACAAACAAACATTTGAACGGCGCCTCTCAGCTTAATCTCTGTTAAATGAACGGACCCAGGAGTCACTCAGCAGCTACCATCTCCCTGGCAACCATTATTTGCAGATGGTAGTGCAAAGCTGATTGAGATGTGCTAAGTAGATTTCTTCTTCTCTGATCTCTGTGGAGTAGCATTATTACACATGAACACAGATGTTATTTACATTTTGAACTTTCATTTCAGTACTTTTCAGTCCGTCGCTCTCCGCCTCTCGAGTGAATCTCTAGTGACAAGTGATCAGTCTGTAAACTGTGTCTAACAGAAGGCTTTAAGGCAGCACAACACAGGTGTTAATGATGACAATAAAAAACACACACACCTAGGCAAACCTCAGAGTCAGCTGACACACACACACACACACACGCACGCACGCACGCAAACTTGGGTATATAGCACATTTACAACATTAGGAGTGTTTCATTAGTGTTTCATTAATAGCTATACGGCACTTCTACTGCTCATGCAGCGCTCATGCCATCTGTCACCGGGGAACATTGTAATTCTTACAGCTTGTCACACAGCAGTGCTGCATGTTGGTTTATTAAAAGACATTTCAAAAATAAACGTCCTTTTGGAAATTACCATTTTAAATCAATAGCTACAGAATTAACAGTTAAAGGCAAACGTTCTTTCTGCGGTTAAATAAGTACTCAGATACTTTATCTAAGTAAAAGTGACAATACCACAGCAGACATTTTGACTTGTCATAGTAGGAAAAGCACAAGTGTTACTGATGTCATCAATGAAAAACAATAACAAAATATCTAAATAGAATCATTCATTTTATTATTTACACCTGTGCTTTTCCTAGTGTGACCTTTGCTGAAAAAGGCCGATGTAGAAATAGCTCATTACAAGCTAATAGCTAATTATCCTGCATCCACATTTTACCCCTAAAACACATTTTCTCAATCAGCTCATTACTGTGAGTGATGGGGTTCTACATGAAGACACACTGATCCTTATTTAATTTAAGTAGTTATTTTTCAATGCAATTGAGTTGTTGAGTTAATTGGAGTGTTTTTACATTGAGGTGTTGGTTCTTTAGCTTAAATCTGATCAAACCACACCCGCACAGTCCTGATGAAGCACAGTAAAGTTTTTGGTTGAATTCTTTATAAAGATACACAAAACAGTTTTTCCCCCAAACGTTGATTCTTGTTTATGTCATAAATATTTAATGTTATATAGCATGATTAAACAATAAGCAGAATATATCAAATGTATATTATATCATTGGACTGGATTAAGCAACATTGTTAAGCTGCATGTAATGTAACTGTAGCTTTCAATTAACTATAGTGGAGTTTAAAGTGTATTAAGGAGCATGGAGACAAAAAATATCTAAAATGACTCTTAATCAATCATTTGACATGAAATACATTTTTTTTTTGTCACAAATCTTTTTCACTGCTACAACACACAGTTGACAAATTCAGTAATACATCCTGCACTGAATGATTCAATATTCAGAGCTGGAGCGCCACTTGAAACCCTCGATCGAGTGTTATCAATGTGCTATACACCTATTCTTTGTTCTTTTCCATCCAGCCACACGCTCACTGAAGTAAGTGCAGCCGCACGGAGAAGTGCTCCCATACAGCTCCTGACAGCTCGAAGCCGTATTCATTCAACACGTTCGCCGTAGGAGCCGAAACACAGGTGATTCTTTAAAATGAAACAAAACTATGCCATTTGAGGTATTTTATAAGTAACTGCAATCAGAGAGAAAACATGGAAAAAAGTCACTGTTAAAATAGCAGCAGCCGTACCACTTCAATGTTGACATTTAGTGAGCGTTTCATTTTTGAGTGAATATGAGATAAGAAGCATAAAAAGCATCACTGAAGCCTATTTAAGCAGATAAAAGCAAGCCCTCTTTCATCTTCACATATTGGCTCACTGATTGGATTTGAGGGACTGGAAACTATCGGGCAGAAGAAATGACAGACATGTTTTATTTCTTGACTCTGTGCTTTGAGGCTGGTCTTTGTGGGCTGACGCTCTGCTGGCATTAAAGCGCTCTCGCTGCCCACTCGCTGCAGTTGCCGTCAGCTCTACAAACATGTAAAAAGCAGCCAGTGTGACGGGGAGGGGCGTGAGAGCTGCATGCTGATCATCTCATTCACAGTCCGGCCACACGCCGGCCACACTGACACATTTCATCACCTGTACTATTTACCAACTTTGTTTTACCTCTGCAACCCACTACTTCAAAAAATTAATTATTCACAGAATATGCTTTTCTCATCACAGAGAACTTGTTTCATTTCTCATGTAAAAACCAAAACGTTCTCCCCAGAGTACGGGGAAAGGCTGAAGTTATTCTGCTCGGCATGATGCCCTTCTTTATGACTTTGTGGTGTACATGTTATCTCAGGTAGACGTGGTAAAGTCTGCAAAGTATTGCACTTGAGAAAATAATATGTATTGGACTGTAACCAAAATATAACCATCAGATATAATCTTCTATAATTTGTTTTAAAACATGGGTATTGCATGCATACAACATGGTCTTAAGGGAGGGTTTCATCGTCATTAAATAAAAATACAATAAATACATTGTGTTCTGTATTGACTTTGGCTCACAGTACTGTATATCTTTTGGAAATCACTCTCCCCCAATTGTCAGTATAATGTGGACGTGTGACATGCAACCATCACTTCTTCTACAACTACATCTTTCAAAAGGAATATGTCTTGTACCAGTTGCAACAAAGTCTTCTAGACATTCATCGTTTTTGCTTTGAATGTCAAAAATTAAAAGCAATGCAGTCTATGGCAGCTTCTTTTGATTGTTCTTTTTTTCCCTTCTTCTTTCACCTCAGTTCAATGTCTTATTCAACACATGATAAAAAAAAAAAAAACCAAGGCAAAAATCAAATGACAGAAAAAAAAAAAAAAAAAAATGTATAAACAGCATTTAAAGATTTAAGACACCAAAGGGCACTCCAAGGCAGAGCTGCTGTGAGACTCACAGACTTGGCAGTTTTCGTAAAGAAACAGCAGAGCACTTGGATCACACTGAAGCTGAGAAACAGACAGATGCAGACAGATTAATGGTGAGACAAAAAGAGAGAGAGACAGGATGTGCAAGAGAGAGTCAAAGGTTTAAACAAGTCTGTGGGGAATCTCTCTCTCGCTCCTCTCTCTTAAAACCAAAGCCTCACCAACGGGCCACTTGGCTTGTGTAGTCCTCCGTGGTGGTGGGGAAGTCACCGTCAGTCTCTTTCTCCAGCCCTCCTCCCCTTCTCCCACCTTCATTTCCTCCCCCTCTGTGTTTGGGCGGCCATGGCCTGCCCTGCTCTTTTTGCTCCCTCAGCCAACGCCTCTCCTCGCGCCTCTTCAAGCGCACTTCCTGGTGCTCCCTCTGGCGGGTGAACTGGAAACGCTGAAGGAACAGGTCCTTCGCGTACTCGTACAACTGCACATCCAGGTAGTTGAGCTCCTCGATGCGTCTGCGCACGGGCTCGCTCAGGTCTACGTTGGCGGCTCGCGTGCTGTTGATCTGCGTGAAAGCGGAGATGAAGCGCAGGCTGAACGTCCGCTCAAACAGGTACTGCGTCTTGCGTTGAAACTCGGTCAGGCCGTAGAAAGCCATGTTCTTCAGGTTGCTCATGGCGCTGCTCAAAAGGATGTGGTTACGCTGGCTCTCGTTCATGGAGGACAGGTTGTAGCAGCCCACCAGGCTCAGGTCGGCCAGCATGCGGACCTGCCGGTTGTTGGCCAGGTTGGACGGGCAGTTCATGAACTCTGTCAGGGTGACACCGGACCAGTCATCCCCAATGTAGCAATTGGGCAGCTCGTCCTGGGTAGGCGAGCGTCCGTCACACATGTGGAGGGCAGTCTTCCACGTGGCTCCGCGCTGGACGTGCTTCCACTCGCTCAGGTAGCGGGAGACTGGGTCTCGCAGCATGGTGATGTAGTAGAAGTTCCTGCAGCCAAAACAAACACAGTTAGAGGGCTGCGAGCACATCATCATCACAGAGGGCTGCCCTGCATTGTGCTGACAGATGGTGACTTTTGTCTGCGCGTGAAACTTCAAGGTTGAATGCTAATTGGCAAACTAAAAGTCTCACTAATGAGATTATTATCTTAGTTTATATATATTGCCCTTGAAAATTGCATCAGAGTAATGATTTTATAAAAATTCAGCTAAAGCCGTTTCCGTTCCACAGATTTCTCCCACCTGCCAAAATGGAGAATAATTGGGAATCAAGACATAATGGTAATCCATGGACATGCAGATTAAAACTGACCCAACTAAATTCCAAACATGTCACTGTTACAAAGTAATGAGGTTTCACTTTTGGTGCCTTTAATTCGTTGCACTTTTAACTAGATATCCTACCAATCATTTGTCACCCAATCCCAGCAGGCCATTCATTGTACAGGGGAAAACACAGCCAGCTGGCACTTTGGTGGTTCTTTTTTATACAAACCTCTCCCCCAGAGAGTGTATATGTCCTCAATCATTGCAAAAGGACAGTGACTGCACGAGGAAGACAAAGGAGGATGCTTAATATAGATTCATCAGTTTTTTTTTTGCAGTGTCAAAAGGACATTTAGAAATGAGGAGTCTGATAAAGCTTTTTTGTTGAGGAAGCAAAAAGACATTTTCTACTATAGAATTAACAGTAAGGTTACAAAAAAAAAAAAAGAAGAGGCAAAAATGTCAAATATAACTGCATGGTTACATATCATATTTAAGCATGAAGTTGATATTTAGTTTGAGCGACGCAGCCCGCACAGAGGAGGTTTCATCTGCCCTTCACGCCAAGGTTGAAAACCTCCAAGGAGATCTACTCTGCAGAACCGCAGGTATGTCAGAGCGCACTCTGATGGAAAACAAAGATTGGACAGGTGTTGTCCAGGTAAGCCACTCCTAAGGTGATGTCCTGTGAGTGCTATGTGAATATTTAATGACGCGAGCCCCTCCCCAGAGAACAGTCAGGGCAGATAAAGTGGAGTGCCGCGCTGAGATTTCACACCGACTCCAAAGCTGCTCTCGGTGCTGCTTCACTTCTTTCAACACAGCAAACATCCACACAGTCACAAACAGTCTCCTGTGCTTACACTTTCTTGTCCTTCAGGGTTGGAATAGTTTGCTCAAACTTCATACAGGTTGTTTTACGGGAGAATATACTGTTTGTTTGGACCCTCGTCCATTGTTGTCCTCATCCAGTTCTGTTAAATCCGCTCTAACGCTGAGATAACATCAAGGCTATTATCAGAGTCTGAGTGTGTTTCACTGATGAATGTGCAGGGGGTTGTCTCAGGAGTCTGTACTAGAGCTCAAACAATTACACTTAATCGATTTGTTGATTTAATCGTCAACCTTTTTGATAAAGGAGTAATCATTTTTCCAAACTTTCTTTCTTTCCAGTTTGTCCAATACGTGGATGTGCTGCTTGTTTTTGTTGTATACTGTAAACTGAATAGCTCTGGGTTTAAAACTGTTGGTCAGACAAAAGATGACATTGGAGGATGTCAGCTAAATCAAACAAATAATTGGTTAATCAACAATCTAATTAGCTAATACGATTAACTGATAATGAAAATAATTGTTAGTTGCAGGCCTAGCCAGTTCCAAGGTTTAGTTCATTAATTGTTTGTATCAGTTTCCAAATGATCCCGAAAATCAATTTCACTTAAAATCAAGCAGTGTGTGTTTTACGGCTGCGATGTCAGGTGATGACAGGCAGTCAAATGTCAACAAGGTCACTTCCTCCCTGCAGAAATCATGCTGTGTGCGGTGTAAATTGCAAAGAGTGAACCCGCTCTAATACCAATACTTTGCACATTAAGAAAAGGTATTTTGTATATTCTTAAGTGAAACTGTTTAAAAATGAGGTGTCAAGTAACATGGATGATGTTTAGGAAAGTTACTTTCAAATCTGGCAAACCAGGTTCAATTCCAAGGGTTTGTGATGTTGTAGGTTACTTTGCAATATTGTGGCTTACATTTTGCTTATTCAACCGTGATCAAACTATTTATTTAATCACTGGTTTAGTTACAATGACAGAATATTAATCTGCCAGTGCGATGGCATGGTTTAAGATATCACACAAACATGGTTTGAGATAAGTGCACGCGGAAAAACAGGAAGATGTTCGACTGTATTCACGTTTTCAAATAGTGACATTACAGATTCTGACTGGAGAAACCACACGATTGCCAAAAATATGTCTTGCGTTTATCCGGGGAAGATGTGTCCTAACAGTGCATGCCACTGCTGACAAAGTTACCCGATATAAATCAGGCAAGAAGCTGTGATTACAGCCCTGGTGGCAGCAGCTGCATCCTGGCACTTGCTCCTGGAGTTGGCTGGCTGCAGAAACATTCTCATTAGACTGTCTCTGGGACATAAACACATGCAGCAAGTGTTGTTTGAGTGCACTCGACAGCCCAAAGGTCAATGGTGTGCACCATCAGTGTCAAAATGTATCAGGATCAGCGGGTCTGCAGAGCTGTCTTGAGGAGGCTTTCCCTGAGTGATACAGATGGCTGTCCAGGGGGAGGGGGGGGGGGGGGGGGGGCTATCAGGCTTCTCTTACCTCTGGCCTGTGTTGCCATCAGTAGCACTCTTACAATCAGTGCTCACTCACTGTCAAAAGTACTGTGAAAAGTTTACACTGTGATGTTTCAGATTATTGTTATTATAAAAGCATTGCACATATTGTAGGAAGCAGCTAGAATTGGACATCTTAATAATACACTGTGTCTGACGGCAACGCTGTGACAAAGGGGAAAAGAAGAAGAAGAAGCAGGTTTTGTAAAAGTATTTCTCTGCATTTTATGATAGTTTTTTTTTTCTTTCATAGTATCAAGTCTTTAACAAGTATCAGTAAAACTCAGGAAAACAATCATACAGAGCGACATGTCAGATTTGCAGGCGTGTGTGCGTTGAGTAGCGAGTGTTGAGTAACACACACGTTTATATTTAACATGTTATGTGCGTCGGTACTATAGAAATGCTGTGCATGCTACGTGGAGGATACAGAAGCAAACACTTGTTCTCTGTCGTTGAGTGACAGGGACACCGGACATGCAGCATGTGGAGGGACGAGAGCTTTCTTTGAGCTTTTGGACGCATTTGACGACTGGTCATTACAATGATTTATTATTTCAATATTTCATATTGGAACTAGACCCCTCAATATTTCTCATATTTGGGGGTCTAGTTCCAATATGAAATTCCAACTAGGCCCTGTCCCCCATCCCCCACGGCAATTATGCACTTGGTTGGAGTAAAGAACCCTGTTGAACTCTAGTTAATCATGGATCAATAATGGATAGGAGGCATATTGCAACCCGTTCCACCCCCAGAATACTCATCTCTAAAGCAGCAGCAGCAGCCCGACTTCACTGGAGCACAAACTAAATAGGGGCCATTGAGCAGAGATCGAAGAGGAATTCAAAAGTGTTGATAAAAAAGGAAACTAAAACACGGGATGATGAGAGGAGCCGAGGACGGAGCAGACGATAGCTCGTGAAGCTGAATACTGAAGCTTAAGGTCATTTTAAACAGATATGGAGTTTGATAAATACAGCTTGCATGAAAGCTAAGTTTGAATGATGCATTTGAAAAACAGCAGTTGAGAAAGAGATATGATATTCATTTAAACCACAAAATATATATATTTTTTATTATGAGCTCTGTTCTCTTATTTAAATAAACTATTTAAGGGCTACTTTGAACATAAGGAAATCAAGACTAAATACTACATTCTGATTCGAAGCAGGATTAGTATGCACACTAAAAAACACATCACTTTTATTGTGCTGTAGATGGACAATATTCTCCCACAATGCAATGCACAAAGGAAAAGAGAAGCTAATCCCAGCTGGAAAGCAACGAAACTAACTGGTAATGGTAATGAAACAGTTCCAGTAACGCCTCAGAAGGCAAACGATAACTATAGAAGAATTAGAAAAAAAACATTTTGCCGTCTCTCTGTTAGATTTTACTGACATTAGCATTCAGAAGTCATTGTTCAAATTGCATCTTTTCCTGTTAGTATAAAACAGTTTAGTATGTTGATTACCTGTGTACTGACTGCTGAAACAGTATACTATGAAGATTAGTACATACTATGAATACGATTAATAGGTAGCATGGAACCGGGACTCAAGAGACACAACAGCCCAGTGGATATGCATGGCACTGCAGTGTGCCTACATCACGCCACTTGTATGGCTAAAAAAACAGCCAGCTCCCTGTGAATACTGTCACTAAAAAAGCCCCTAAACCCACAAAGGAACAGTTTTCTCCTCAGCCTGTGTCAGAGCAACAGACAACTGGCTTTTAATTGCCCGTAATTAGGCTCAATGACACAATTTCAGCCTACTGCTTCTCCCTTATTGCAGGCTGCGTAATAGGACGTTGTACTTCCAGCCCGGGCGCATGCTGTTTGGAAGCAGATGAACCAAATTCACTCCTCAAAACTTTCATGTATGTGCTTGAGGGCGGGGTAGACAATAGGGAAAAGCAGAACAATATATCTCCGTGAGCCGGGCAGAAAGATGTTGAGAGCAAAGGCTAACACAGTGAGCAGTAAATAAGTAAAGACAGACCATGTCCCAGTACAACAGTGGAACTGACTGATGTTGTTGGGGTGTAGTTTGGTAGACACTGTGTGTGTGAGTGTGTGTGTGTGTGTGTGGAGTCAGAGTTGGAAGCAGCTGCTTTTGTATGGTGTGAAACTTCTACCTGTTTATAGTTTGCTGACTTCTCAGTTTTATACTCACATTGGAGCCGTCTCTGTCTCTCTCCATTGTTCCTCTGCTGCCCAGGAGCATTAAGAAAATCAACACCTAAATGTGTTTAGTGTTTCACTCAATTAACTGTCAATCGATAAGCTTCATAGGCATGGTTAAGAACGGGGACGCCAGCTACTGTAGCTACCTCATGACTAATAACGGCGACATGCGTGGATGAGATTGTCATTGTCGTAAGTGGACTTACAGAAACACCATCTCTCGTTTCTTTGCTCAACGTGACAAAAAGCCACTCCCAACAATACATTGGCTTACATGAACACAATGTCAGGCTAAAATAATGAGGTGAAATAAAATGGCAATTCAGGCTAACTTTCAGGGTTAAACTCTGTTTTTCTCACAGGCTTCCACCTTTCACTTTACACATTTAATGTTATAGAGGAATACTCATGACTAAAAAGAGACAAACTGTCACCGCTCTCATGTGTTACACAAGTCCACCTTAATGCATTGTTGTTAAATGCTTCCAAGGTCACTTCACTTACATTTCCGAGGTCACTTCCCGGTTTGATACCTGACTAAACTTAGTGCAGCAACACAGAAGTTAGTATGCAGAACAGCAAGACTGTGATTCCACATTGCTCACAACATACTAGGACTGAATGTTATTTAAATCAATCAAATATTCCTACATTCCCGTATCCCTAAAGAGTAGAGAATATACTAAAGGTTGAGATTAATGTTTCTGGAGTACAGTGCGCCGTGAGATTAGGGCGTTGTGTAATTTTGCACCTCACTTGACTCCTGCCCTTTTCTCCACTCTGCTTGTCCTCCATGTCCTACATTAGACATTAGTGTTCCCTCCGGATCCATAACCTTTTCTAAAAGGTTGTCACATTAATCACGCTGCTGATTTCACTCGTCAATCTCCCTCTGTAACATCCGTGTTTATCGCTCGCTATGCTGTGCATCATCTCTCCTCACTGCCCTCTACTTGAGGCGCCGCATATAAAAAAAAAACAATCATCACTCTTTCTTCACTCTTTGTTTTTTATGGCCGTTTGCAAAAGAGACTCCTCGTTCAGGTAAATCACGGTAATGATAAAAGTTTATGAAAGAGGAAGGCAACATGGTGATGTCTGATTGTATCTCAACAAACAATTTCAGGCTGGTATAGTTTTGCAGTTAAGATGTGAAATCAAAGAGTGGAACATGTTGTGAGCTGCTCCAGAGGAAATCAGGTTTTTATTAAAAACCATGATGACTATGAAGTGTATTACAAAACAGGGCTACAGTTTATATAACGTTATCAACCCGGTCCCCAAGAAAGTATGTTTATATAGAACTAAATTGCAACAGCAAGGTTTGATCACAATTTCCATTAAACTTGTGAAGAAAATATTGTTAATTATTGTATCGGGCAATACGCAAAAATGTTCATGTTTACTCCCAAAATATTCATTTTTTAAATACAATTCCTGCTCATAGTGACTACAACATCATGGAACTTTTTTAAAAGTTTTTTTATGGTTTAGGCACTCACAACACTGTCTGAAGTGAATTGAATCATGAAACACATTGTTGTTTTATTAACATTTAAAGGAATATTTCACCAAAAAAAACGATATAAATTGTATATAATACTCACCTCCCTGGGCACGGGAAAATGTAATTTAATATTTCAATATAAGCATTAAGAATATTAATGCTATGCTTAGCAATAGTCGATTCTATGAGCCCACAAATGGCCACTTGGACACTGCAGCACAGGAACTTTTAGAAAGTTTCTTGGACTGTTTGAATTGATAATAACTGATCATTTTTCACAGATGATGCTCGCTCCGCTTGACTTAACCCCGTTCAATAAAACCTTTCTCTGGCACCATTGAGAGCCAAAGGACGTGAGCACTTTATACCATTTGATATTGTTTTGAACTATTCCTTTAACCTTTACTCATGCTCTCTCCTAACCTTAACCAAAAGTGCTTTTTCTGCCTAAACCTGACCACCACCATAAAACTGTGGTGCAGTAAATTCAGCATATCTTTCACTGAATTTATTCCAGGCAGCGAGTCCTTTTTTTCCACCACAACATATTTGTGAAACACAGTTTAGTACTAGATAAATGTAATTTCCAGGGCAAGCGGGTTAAACGCTAGACACATGGCTAAAAATCTCCAACGCAGAGCCTGTGCTCGTGTCGCCAGACATCCCTCAAACATGATCTGAGCAGCACGTCTGATCACAGTCGGTTGTTAGCAGCAGGACAGAGCAGGAATACATGAACGCCAGTGGCACTGCCCTCAGCTAAACCACCGCAGCTCTCAGTGAGATGGCCCCAGCGCTTCCCCTTTACCAATACGCAGCCGAGGAAGTTGCACTCTAAAAATACACAAATGGATGTAGACCATAGTCATAAAGAAGAAATTGGTTCCACAGAAATGACTGCATGATGTTATGACTCACCTGTACAGCTTTATCTTACAAGAACATAACAAATACTTAGATGAGCTTTCTTTAAGCTAAACCTGAGGACTCTGCTAAAGTGCTTTTCTCCGCCAGTATTCATTGTTTTCATGTGACGGCACATTCCTATGGGGACTCCCACCCGGAGGGCAAAACAAAGCTGCCTTCTACTGCCCGCCAATGACAGCTCAGCTCTTACTGCACTGTTAGCCAAAATGCCAGATAATTGTTGTTCAATTGGATGCAGAAACAAAAGAGGAGACAAGCCTGGCTGTGTTTCTAAAGAATCCCGTCTCAGAATGAAAACCCAGAGAGGAGGAGATTGTGGATTTGTGCAATTAGACGTGCCGCCGTCCCTGGCGAGCACACTTCTGCTAAACCTGCCATACCAGTCGAATTACACCAATCCATCCTTCTCCACCGCAACCCAATGGTGCTTCATTTAGACTGTGTGGTGAGCCTGACAATGGGAAACAGTTGATATTAACTCCACGTCTCCATTGTGTCATCACTACCTTGTCACTACCTACAGCACGCACGCTGACCACCCATGCAACCTCAGCTAATTAGCAGCCAAATCCGAATTTCTTGTCCTTCACCAACAAAACAACAGCATTATTGACCCATCAAGATCAAAAGTACAGATAACTGTCTGTACTTTTTTTTTTTTTCTTTTTGTCTGTTTCATCCTGTCAGCAGTATGAGCAGATGGATTCTCCACAAGATATATGTAAACATCGCTGACGTAGCTGTTTTTATGGAGTGAAATGCCCCAGCAGTTGTTGTTTTATGGGTCACATGTGCCTAACCCTTGCAGTTTGTTAATATATCTTTGTTGTTCTCTTTTGAGAGGTGATCCAGACACTCTTGGGTTGTAAAAGATGAAAACTTGACAGACTTGTGGAGTTTTCCAGTTTTAGCCGCCATGTTGAAATCTGATGGCGTAGTGTTACCATCAGCGAGGCCATAGTCTGAGATAAGCCACGAGCTCCTGCTGCTACTCAGAACCAGCAAGAGAGAAAGAGGAAATAATAAGCAGACTGAGAATAATGACTACATTCACCTCCACACCAAACAGCCATAACCATTTCTAACATTATGTCAAATTGCTGAAAAGCCTTGAGAGATGAGTGCCCACCTCTGACTGTGCTCTTCTTCCTCC
Organism: Bovichtus diacanthus; assembly: GCA_943590825.1. Taxonomy (NCBI): domain Eukaryota; kingdom Metazoa; phylum Chordata; class Actinopteri; order Perciformes; family Bovichtidae; genus Bovichtus; species Bovichtus diacanthus. Next base: position 1,168,370 of record CALSBV010012277.1, on the reverse strand, counting down.
GCAGGCTGCAACATGGACTCCAGGATACTCTACAACTTCTACAGGTGCAGCATCGAGAGTATCCTGGTATGGCAGTTGCACCGCTCTCAACCTTAAGACTCTACTGAAGGTGGTGAAAACTGCTCAGCACGTCACCAGGACGGAGCTGCCATCCGTGGAGGACTTGTACACCCAGCGGTGCAGGGAGGAGGCACACAGGACGATCAAAGACCCCCGTCACCCCAACATCAAACGGTTTCGTCTGCTGCCGACGGGCAGACGGCGCCGCAGCATCCGCACCAAGACCACCAGACTCAGTTTCATCCCACAGACCATAAGACTGTCGATACTTACATATGTTTACAGTACATACATCTGTTTATTCCACATATATTATTAGAGTACACAGTATTTAATTCCACTGTACATTATTTTAAATCACAGTCTGTTTTTATCTTATTTTATTTAATTTGTATATATATTCTACTTATTTCTGCATTTTACTTGCACCATTATGTCTCTTGCGCTATTTTTATTGCACTATTTTCGTCATTTCCTTTCATGTCTCAAGTGTACTGTATGTTGCTTTGTCGGAGGAGCTGGGACTTAAGGTTTTCTTTGCCGACAACTAACCTGTGGCTTTTGTGCATATAACAATAAAGCCTTTGAATCCTTTGAGATCACAGCTCTCTAGAGGACGTTTCAATGTACTGCCTCCTGAGACAGAAAGAATAAGCTTTTAAAAGTAATGTGTTGCCTACCAGACGCTGCAATTCTTTATTGGACGGTATTAATCAATTTCTGCTAACTGTAGTGCCAAGGACAAATGCTCAGTCTTAGCTGCTTATCTTTTTTTCATCAGTGAATGTCTACAGGACAACTCCTCGTTCAAAAGAATTCACTAAACTACACAAAAACGGAAATGTATTTGCTTTGTGATCAGTAACAATTTTACAAAAATATACAACATACAGTATATCAGTAGAGCCTCTTCAGCTTAAAGCTCTGATCTAGATCACATTTAGTCTATTTAACAACACAATGCAACAGTATGAACAGATTATTTGATGATACATCAATAAACTTAAAATAAAGAGACAATAATTTCCGACTAAACATTAAATAGTGTCAAACAGGACCTTAGGGTATACGGCTCAGGTCTCTTCATCTAATATCTTTAGAAAATATCTGGTTGTCTACTCATCCCCCCCCCCTTCTTGATCATTTCCTTTCACTTCCTTTTCTCCACACTCAGCATGCTCAGACGCTTATTGAAGCAAATATGACACGATGTAAATGGAAAGTACAATAAACCTCATGGTAATTATGAGCTCGGACAAAAATTGTCCTTGCAAATTGATCTCGGTTTCTATAGTTATCATAATGACATTGACAAAAGTGCCCGGCCTTCAATGAAATTACATGTAGAAGTGAAAGGAAAACACTTTTCAATAGATGAATCTTTTCTAATCTCTTTAGAAGCTAATTATGACGCCCCATTTAGTGTGAAAAAGAAAGTGAAGCCGCCTTCTCCTGCGCTTGTATTTATTATATAAATGTGAGGTTTAGCTTTAGATAATTTTATCTAGCTTTTCTTTTGCCTTTATTAGATGGTCGAGCGCAAGATAGACGGGAAAGGGGGGAGATATAACTCACACTGACAAAGAAAACTTTGTTGGCAGAAGTAATACAACAGAACACGGAGATAAAGTTCGACGAAATAGCCAATTTATTCTCACAGTCTTCATCAGTGATGGAGTTTGCTCAGTTGTCACAGATGGGGCTCAGTTTTGATCACATGGAGGAAGTCATCTTCATAATAACTGACCACCTCTATTCCCCAGTAAGTGGCCCTTGAGTTAAGACTATGTTGTCGCCATAATTAGCCGCCTACTGCACCACCGGACGAGCACATAGATGCAGCTTCATGTATGTAGAACGCGTTAACAGTAGAGAGGAGATTTGATGATAAGTGCCAGTGTTAAATAACTGATATCATCCGCTGTAACTGTCACAATCCCGGCTGCGTCTGAAGGGGTTTCTGATATTTAAAGGAATTATGAGGCATCTCCAGCAGTGTCTAGTCATTTCTGATCAAAAGGATACAGCGGAAGGAATATTTGGCACAGTCTGACTGTTGCACTGAAGCACATTTCTTTGTCAAACAGATAATTCTTTTGACAAGCACCGCGATGACAACGTTGCGTGCTAGTAGACTCCTGCATCTCGTTCATTACATTTTAAATATTTTCCTGCTGGGCTTTCGTCACATGGTCGTCAGTGTGATTCCTGATGCTGCAGCCCGTGGCCCCACAATGTGCCGAGGAACATTTAGTCTACTTGACATTCATAGTCTGCAAGGCTTTCATTTACACAAAAATCACTGCGTATGAAGGCAATTTAGCTCTCTCATTAAAAAGACATGAACGCCTCAGAACTTAATGGCATCTCGCAGTAAAAGAGTAAGTCTTAAGAGTTTTGAGATTACATCCTAAGATTGCCGTGCGCATAAAAGCGGACGGGCTGGTGTTGACTTTCGTCGCTGTTTGAAAGAAAATGGCCAACAATACAAGTGTGCTGTCGTCCAGCTTTTTATCTGTGAAGTTCTGCAGACATTATGTGGGGTGTTTGGCAACAATAACTTTGAACTTTTAATTATGTCTGCACAGATATAATAACCCGTATCAGTGATTGTGATCTTAATCAACCACAAACCGTCACGTTAGGTTTTGCTATCTGCTCCTTTCATTTCTAAACATCTATCACGGGGAGATAATGCAGAGCAGTGAAAGCTTCGTGGGGAGGATTTTCCAAAACAGGCTGACTTCTCACGGTGTCGCAAGCATTAACAAATGCATTTGATTCTAATTCGTCTTGATTAGTGCATCTTTTACCACTTAAGAGATGTTACAGTAAGTGCTATGTGCTTAACCTTGTGAAGAAAAAAAAAAACCCTGAGTGCTGCACCGTACACCATGTGATAAGATGTTTAAAGAGAAATGACTTCTCTAGATAATGACTTCCTCCATCCCTGCGGTCTTTAATTTCAGCAGTCATGAAAAGAGACATTGATATTACCGGCGGTGAGGTGATTGAGACTCATGAGGACGCTCCTTTATCAGTCCACTTTATGAACTGTAACATTCCCGAAGCAGAACAGTAAAGACAATCGCAATGCGCCGTAATAAACGGAGCACACAAGTGTGCTTAGAACGTCAATACCGTAGGTTTTCTTTCAGTTCATAGTTGTTTAATGGCTTTAGAGTGGGATTATGTGGCCAGCTCTAGCCTGAATCCTCTCTTCAGCGTCTCTCTGAGGAGATGTCCTTGGTCTGTGAGAGCGAGGGCGTTATTAAGCATGCAAGGTCTCTGCGGCGCATCTGTACATCTCTGCACTGTCCCGTTTCTCTTAGACAAGATGAGAATGAGACCGGAGACATGCATTATTTGTAACCGATACCATTCCTTAATGGTGTCTGCGCTCCTCCTGGCAGCCCATAATGGACCGTTTTTGAGGTTCTCGGCATCTTGTTCGGCTTTTTGATGGTGACGGAATGGGGACAGAGGGTGTCACCTGGGAAGAAACAAGAAGAACGATGGGACCTTTCATTTACTTGTCAGGAAGCTGGCATTGCTAGCACCTGACATGATGTGCATAAAGAGAGTGCTCGTGCTGGGAGTGGCAGTTAACAACAAGGGGAAAAATTGCCCTTCAAAAGGGAAACATTTCAGTCTTTCTTTTACACGACAGAAAGGGGACAAAAGGAAAATTACGCATATCTAAGGGAAGAATTAATTTCAAACTTCACGCTGCCCTAAGTCAAGTGACATCAGTTGGAGCTTGAAAAAAAAGAAACTCCGGCCGCGTGGAGTTAAAATGACGTGAGTTTACAAGATCCCGGGAGCACGCTCCTTATTAAGATTACGTTTAGGATACACCTTTATTGATCGCCAGCTGAGAAATGTGGTTGTTGCAGCAGTATATATATGGACATAAATAAATAAATAAATACAGAAGAGTATAGAAAGGAACATAAATAAATATTAGGAGGTACATGAACTATAATAAAAACAGAAACTATTCAAGAGCATTTGGAGACAAATGACATGATAAAGTGACTGTGGTGTGTTTAATAGCAGTCTGTATAAAACAGTACACACCAGGCTAATATATGATATATGTTTGAGGTCAGCCACAGTCTTAAAGAAGTGGGGCACATTTATTTAATGAGTAAAAATGTAAAAATCATTCAAAACCATGTTTCCTTGCAATAATAAACGGTGCATTATTACTAGTTACATTGTAATAAATGACCATCAATTAAACAATTTTTTATAAATATTTCTAATATGAAATAATACTAATAAAAAAACATTTTTAATTTCAAACAGCCTACAGCAATGGATTAATTATGAGAAGGGCTGCGCTGGGTTGTTTTTCTGTATTCTTCGTCTCCTTGTGGTGGTTTTGCACTTCTTTATAGTTGTTTAGTACTCCATCTATGATACTAACAAGCCAAATACCTCATAATAAATCACTTTCTGACCAAGTTGTTGGTGTCTGAGATGCATTGTATGTAATGTAAGCACCAAGTTTTAACAAGAATGAAAAATGTGTTGTGTAAAATAAGAAATAGTGCATCACTATTGAGTTACCTATTTCTACCACTTTGGGACTTCATGAAGCTAAGACAACAAGCAGCAGCTCAGCAGTTAAGTTTCCCCGAGCTAAAACACAAGAAACCACTTCATGGATGTCAGCAATGATAAACAGAACCATGTAGCGCCTGAACACGGCGAGTGTGGCGCGAAGTCTTAGGTAAGAGAGACTGCTTTGTCCGAATGAAACGGTGTCAGAGGTAAGAAATCAGATATGAAAAACACTGGGTCATCGCATGCCTTCCTGCCTTTTATGCTCTTTGTGATGTTCCTGCACCTCGCAGTCTGGCACAAAGATCCGATTCACAAACACAAAATGTAACCTTGCCGCAATGAGCAGCAGCACATAGGAGAAGGGAGGAAAAGGACCTAAATTACAAGCTGCATGCTTTGGGAAGGAATGCACCTCTAGAGGAATCAGCTGAGGATGCAGCTCCGGGACGGCACCATCTTCACTGAGAATCTGAATGGCTGTGTATCTTTAATGAGATCTGTCATCTAATTTCAGCTCCTGGGACGACACCTGTTTGACCTCCTCTGCTGCTCAGGCAAAGATTTAAGTGGCACTTAAGCAAGTGTTGATACAGCTCCATGACTGTATAACAATCCTAATAGATCTCTCTATGCTACTTCCTAATGACATGGTATAGTCGAAATGCACAAATGTAACTCTATTTACTGCCACTTCCAAAGTGGGGTGTTTGGATACAAGTGTCTCTACAGGGGAAATGACTGCACAATAACTGCAGAATAAGTATAGGTTGGACAGGAAATCTGAATGTCCCTTTACATTGTTAAGCGACTCCCTGCTGTCGTAATTGCTTTTCTGTAATTTGAGACCAATTAGACATTGTAATATGACAGTGCAGCTTCAATTACCACAATACTGAAGATCCTCCTGTCTAATTATGCCCCCCTTTTAATCTTTCTCTTTCTAAGATCTCTCCAAGAGACAGCGGAGGAGGAGACGAGGCGTGTACTCGCATGGTCTTTGAATTAATAATACAGCCGGAGGAATAGACGCAAGTACACAGGCTGGCAGCGGAAACCACAGTACATGTCACATCACATAACACAGAGCTGGAGACACTGAGAGCCCTCGATGCTGCCATGAGAGTCTTACGTCTCTGCCATATTATCACACGCACAACTTCAGCTCTTGCTCCCAAACATTGCATTCAAATTCAGCCGTAATGGCTTTTATCCTCATTATGGAATTTCATTATCATCATGACCATCATCATCATCATCATCATCACTGTTGGAGCAATACAATAATTGCTGAGGTAGGGAGCTTTCTCCCCCCCTGGGTGAGTGGAAAGAAGGAGGGATGGGGAAGATGGATTGCCATGAAATTTGGTACAGACCCAGAGGATGAATGACATTTCCTCTAGCGCCACCATGTTTTGTTTTTTTTCTGACCAATATGGGATGGACTGCCACGCAATTATGTACCGACATTCACATCCTCTTCATGGATTCTAATAATGATAATCCCTTCTCCATCAGGGTAAAATACCTGAAAAGTAACTTCCACAAACTGCTTTTGTAATGTTCCTGCTTATTGAGCCAGACTAAGTTATAATGAATATATTTAATCAAGAACAATGGAGCTGGCATTGATTTTATGACCATATTATTTTACCTCAAGAGGCTGGGTGGTCTGCTTTGTTTGTGATGCATGAGAGCTTAGTGACCTCTGTGAGAAGGAGACTCTAATACGACTGATAAATATGTTATTCTCGCAAATACCATAAAGCTGCGATCAATAGAACTTGCTCTTTCAATAATTACTCTTATGTGATTGTTTCAAATTATAGAGTGGCCGTAATCATGATGCATAAAAGTTTTAATTTCATTTTAATGCACATTTCTAATGGAAGGACTCCTCTGCCAATTTAGCTGTCGGCCATGTTGAGAAAATTGAGGGAAAATTGATGTGGAAACATTTCCCAGCAGTAAAGAGGCCTGATATTGAATTGATTCTTCGACGTTATCCAGCAACGGATATTTGCATATCAAGCTACTATGTTGGATCGCGGGACATAAAAATGCAGATTTTCAGTGTTTGAATTTAAAGTATTATTGTCTTCAAGATTAGTTCTCCCCAAACATCCAGCCAGGTGGGGTTTGAGGTTTTACAGCGTAATGAAGTAAGTGCCTCTTAAATATTAGTGTAGCTCGAGAGAGTCATTTAGATGAGGCCGATCATCTCTCTTTCTGGAGCTCATTTTAGTCTTCGCTTGGCACAGTAGGATCAAGCCAGCAGCACTGAAGAGGTTTTAGCTGTGCCTATAATCCTGCCCTGCTGAGAGATTTGGAGGGGTGTGTGTGTGTGTGTGTGTGTGTGGAGAGAGGAAGGGATGCTGGCTATAAGAAAAAAAGAAGGGATAATAAGAACTAGATAATGAGAAGATGTAGTAAACAGTTGGAGTGTAAAACACTGCTTCTGCTTATTCAGATAGAT
>CALSBV010012277.1:1133902-1160865 GCA_943590825.1 Bovichtus diacanthus | reverse complement strand
AGACAGACAGACAGACAGCCTGCTGTCTTCAGCACACATCGATACAGCTACTTATTAGTCTAATGAGCACTGTGTTGGGGCAGCACACTGTCTGCGTTCTTGCAGACTCTCAGGATTTTTTTCCTCATGGTTTAAATCTGGCTTTGCTTTCATCACTAATATGATAACGGCAGAGTAAATTATTCAGCGTTCGCTGATCTCATGTTTAAGGAACTATAGCTGTGATCAAATAGTGATGGTTTCTGTCAGCCAACTCTGTAAAAGCCTTTTATCATTCCTGCGAGGAATGATCAAAGGACTCATGTAAACACATTTGTTCCATATACAGTAAGCCATCATCCCGACGCATGTGACATGAAAATGTGAAATAATATCTAGATAAGTTTAACTATATAGCTGCGTGTGCAGACGTGTGTGAGTCCTCCTTCGCTTCCTATGAAGGTGCGGTTCAACAGCTGACTTACTTGCAGTTTTTTTCTCACTAAAATGACACATTTACAAGCACAATTACTGAATCTGACACTAAAGGGGCAAAACCTCAGCCCAGATCTGCACAACTCTAAACACATTCTCAGCCTCACACTTTTTGCAAAACACCACACACACACACACAGCTCTACGTTAGACACAGAAATCTAACGAGATGTCACTTTGCCATTTCAAAACACACTTAAAGAGTACGGCCCATATGAAAAGTGTCATAACTTCTGTTATGATTTGGCGCTATTATATGACTTCTCAAAATACATTCCTATGAATAAATGAATCAAACACTGCTGCCAGGTGTACAGACACATAAGGAGAAAGAATGTCCTCATGTAAGTAACTCGTGCAGTGACTGGTCTCATGTGTTGTGTTTGGTCAATATATTCATGTACTTTACTTACAATATCTCTGGAAAGAAAAGCCAAACCTAGACTAAATCAGAAAAGTAGAAAAATGTAAAAAAGTGTTTTGGATTGAGCAGGTGTGTAACTGAATTAGGTTGTACATTGTGAATCATTTGAGTTCCATACCGTGAAAAAAAAAGTTTTTTTTATAAATGATTGTATAGTTTTGAAGTGTTTCCTTTTGCAAAAGATCTGAGGTCTTCTTCTACTTGTGTGTGTGTAGGATTTTCACTACAATTAGGAAGTTTTCTAAATTGTGCTGAAGCAAATTGTGCTTAAAAACTGTAAGAAGGTGTAATTACTGATTTGTAGTCAAAGTTATATATGGAAGAGAATAAATTGGACAAAATATGATATTGTAATTCACTGTAATATTGACATAGGCATTTGTAAATCTTTCCCTTGAATTTTCTTTGAGAAAACGGTCTCAGGGTAAATTCATTTTATTTTATTTCCAACTGTTTTGATCATCATTAAAGTAATTTGTCATGCAAAAATGGCAAGTTTTTAGCCCTTAAGTACGGAGATTTCCTTTTCTTCTCGGTTTTCAATCGTATAAAACTGAATATCGTTGAGCTGGAAAACAAGACATTTAAAGACCTTGGACTTGAAAAACCTTTTTCACTATTTTATGATATTTTACAGACCAAAACGATGAATCTGAAACTGACACTGAAAATAATTGTTATTTTCTGCCCTATCTCCATCTACACCCATGTTGGGCAACTTACTTGAAAATATAAACAATTACTCATTACACAATACTCATTAAAACGTAATTACTAATTATTCATTAGGCAAAAACATTAGTTGCATTACTCATCAAAGGTGCGTGTGTGGTTTTATTAAGCAGCGTTGCTTATAAGTAGCACTAGCACTAACTCAGCACCGCTATCTGCAAACATCCCATTATTACAGCTTCTACATATGTGTTTGCCAATAAATACGGAAACATATTTCTAATAGAAGTTATGAGTTCATACTAAGTCCAAACTTTCACTTTACTCTGCAGATTAAAAACCTAACAACTTTTCCGAATTCAACACCAGGAATTTATTAAATTATTGTTGTATTAGTGACACAAGCTCTGCAAAAGCCGGGTTATGGCTCGGAGCCCAGCTGCTCTCTTGAGGTTTTCCTGGCACAGAGCGAGCAGGATGTGCAAGCCGAGACTCCCACCCTGTGCAAAGCAGCAACCTTCGGCCTGTATTTACAGACACCAGACAGAGAACTCCTCCTCAGTCCGTCAGATCAGTGGGTTAATCAAACAACAGACAGTTATTTGGATCTGAGATAGAGAGAAATAAATTATTCGCAATGGTTACAGTGACAGACTTTGAGACAGATCGCTGGCAGTGTTAGAGATCAAGATGGTGGCGTGGTGTGTGCATCTGCCTGCAAGTTGATGTGTGTCTCTCTCACTATAAGGGGAAAAGAGGCTCTTTTTGTTGATGGAATTAAGCTATTTCAATCATCATACTCAATTTACTCAAGAATCCCCTTCAGTTGTGAGCAGAAGAGGTTCTAGCAGCTCCACGTGGGACCGGCTCGAGAGGGAATGAGAAGCATTTGTACAAGGAAACGTCTGTTTGTAAGCTTAGAGTTTTCAGGCTGGGACAGACCTAATACATTGGTAGTTATTCATTTCTTGTAACACACACAACCCCAAAACTATTAGAAAAAATACAGACAAGACTTCAGCAACGTATGATGAAAAACATCCTTTTTAACCAAACTCAAAACCCTACAATTACAAGCTCAAGATTTATAAAAAAAAAAGAAAGAAGAAGCCTAAAGACAGCTCAGGACTTATATAGCAGCCTATACAACAACACACAATAACAGCAACATCCTGTAAAGCAAGATATTCACAGTGATAAGAATACGGTTAAGACTACCCAATCATTGCAATATGCAAAGCACCGAATGAAATGGAATAGCTGAGCATCTCAAGTGGAAATAACTGTCTGTTATCTAATGAAATATTCAACAGGTTTATTTCAGTGAGGTCCAAGAAGGGTTTTTTAATACACTTGGCCTCTGAATATGAGTAAAAGAAAATAAAAAAAAATCACTGCGTCAGCATCGTTCACAGAGAAAAAACAACTTTTTAGTGGAAGCGCTGTTTTGACTATTTCCTTACTAGGTGATTTGTTCATTATTAAACGAAGCTGGTAAAGGCAGACAACACTGATCTTGTCTGGTTCTGCCACATTAGGCAATTATTCACACAGGCTTTGATGTGTGGAGTCAGACTGACGGCCGGGCCGACGCAACGCTTCACCGGCTCCAGCAGCGAGGAAACACTGAGCTTCAGTGGACCATAGCTCCACATAAGACCCACCCATCCCACCGTCGAGCCTTTGCAGCTCACAGGTAGAATACTGCTCCACGTTAAACCCTAATGCTTCACTTTCTTTGTCCATAACACGGAGGCAGCATTTCTTTTGACTCTTGTTTGACCTGATACTAGTCCACACTGACACACGCAAACTCAAACTATTGGATGCCACGACATTTTCCTAGTACACACAGTCATGTCCATGAATCGTAATCACTAAAATGATTCTATCTCTCCCTTCATTAGGTCGATAAATATATATTTAAAAATGAAATATGTCCAATACTTTGGATTATAACCAAACGCCTGCAGAACTAATCCCATTCCCATCAGTCACAGCTGTACCTCGTGTCCAGCATTGATTTGCACATTTAGCATGCTAACGCTGCTAGCATTGGAACATTTCACGTCACCAAACATATCACACATTCTTACAATATTTGTGCCATTTGGCTACGTATCATATAGACCAACTGTGAGATCGGGAGCGTTTTCAGAAACACTTTTTGGGCAGGTCTACGTATCTTCATACACAGGGAGGTTAAGTTTAGGTTGCTTGGGCAAACCAGAAATAAACTTTTTTTTACAAACTCTTACCGTTCTAGTAATGATGCAGTGGGTTTGCACTCGTCTAAAAAAAATAGTTATAATAGTTTGGCCTGCAGGAATTTCTGTATCTGTAATGAGTCTCGTCTCCTGCAGTGCTGCTTGTTTTATTTATGGTGCGAAAAGTGTATCATTTGAAAACGAAAACTGCTCTTAAATTAATACAGTTCGGAACTATATTCTTCATGTTTGCTGGTTTTGGTTAATAATTAATACTGCATTAATAAACATGGTCATAATGATCAGTGTTCGGGCACAGTCGCACGTGCGCAGAGTTAACGTTCGCCTCCCGCTCATTTGCATTTCAATGCGAGCGGAAAAAACGTTCGTGACCGTGCCCTTAATAGTATGACTGTGTTTTCACGACGAAGTTAACTCCACCGATCTCTTGTTTTGTAAATGGAATTGTATAGATTGTAAAAAAAATAGTGTTAGCAAGGCTTTAAATTGTTTCTATCTGTTCCTCCGCCTCACAGCTTTTTCAAGACTCTGCAATTGTGAAATGAAGCATCTGAAATCAATACGTGGCACAGTCAATTTTTACTCATTATCGTCAAGATCCAGGGTATTATAAGGAGTCAATACCAGTAAAATGCCTTCATCAACAAATCCAGGGGTAGCACAGTGTAGCTTTGCTCCGCTCATTATTAACACACCAGGGATATGAGCGCCCGTGGTCAAATGAGAGTAAATGAGAGGAATTAATCTCAGTCTGTCATGTAAATGTTGCCAAAGACAGAATCGTCATCAGCACTCAAAGATGAATTGTCATTTTAAACGTGCAAATGTGGAACTTCTATTCCAATAAATCCAGGAGAATAATAACGATGCCGGGGAATAATTTCACACACCGAAATGAGAAAAATCATATTTTCTCACATAAAATTGTAAATACAATTGGAAAGAAAATTGAAACAATGTCTCTCTGCAAAGACAGCGCACACACGGGATACACATATCCAAAGAGTCTTTCAAAATAAAAGGACTTTTTATAAATATTATTTTTCAATGCAGTCAGCACCACAAGCAGAAAACTCTTTTCTCTATCTGAATGTACAGTAAGTGAGAAAAAATGTGTTTTTGTGTTGTTTTTGCTGAACTGACTCTTTAAATGCGGACGACATGACATGAGGTCAACGTGTAGATACAGGAGACTGCACAACCTACCAGTGTGTGTACATTTATAAGACTTATATAATCTATTACGTAGGTAGGGAGGTTTCGAGACAGGGTTCATAAATAAGAACTATATGTGTTACAATACACCATCATATGCTTGGAAGTTATCTTAGCAGTCTACCTGTAAAGTGTACGACCTGTGGAGGGGAATATTGATGTGCTCTGACTGTTATGATGCAAAGATCCTTTGAGAATCCTGACGTCTTCGGTTAGTTATTGAGGAGCCGCTTCTTCAGGAAACCCAGTAATTACTTGTTAGTTTTGATGATGAAGGCGATGCTTTGCTTTACTTCAGATAATCATGAGGTATTGAGGACTGGTTAGTAAATATCGTTTATCGCTTTTCTTGAAGGGGCACAAAAGGGAAATATATATAAGTAATTAGTAAGTTGTTACTTAAAGTTTGCTCTTCGCTCGGTCTCGACTGACCACTCACAGTTGTGTGTACTGTATTGTAAAACGTTGCCAATCTTGTTATTGGTTCGATTGTTCTTTGTTTTAGGCTATAAACCTCCGTCGGGCTGATCTCCACGTCATTGGATTGACTCCGCTGTCACAACAACAAAACAAAACAAAGCCAAAGTTACGACCTCTTGCTCCTGCTGTGTTTCCTTTTTTCCCTCCTCTCCCAGGGCTGTCAGCTCGGATCAGGGTGCAGGAGAACATGGCCGCAGCTCTGTCAAATGCCGCAGGAGTGGAAAACCTATCAAACTACTCTATCTTTGAGAGTTTCTACAGACTATTAACACACTGCTCTTGGTCTTGGACAAAGTGTACTGTAAGTCAGAGTAAAAGCACTTAAAAAAACTATTAGCGGCGCTCGCTGCAACTCATGTAGAGGCGCAGAGACGTTTCATGACCAGACTACGAACGTATGTCGGCTCAACCCAAAGACGGCATCAGTTTAACAGAAAGAAAGAATGAGAAAATATCCTGCAAAAAAAAACAATTAAAGAAATCATTAAAACCATATCTTGTCTCTCCAAATGTATTCCAGCAGGTGTGGAGAAATACGAACGAGAGAGCAACCTCGCTACACAATTTTCCATTACATCCCAATATCAGAGTTAATGAGTCCAATAAGCCTTTGAAGACCTGTTTCCAGCAGTATTATTGATGTTACAAATGCAGCGCTGCCACACTATCAGTTAACAAGACATGTGAGCTATCTGTCACAGCACGTTTCCCAGAGAAAGTAGAGGCCAGATTGATACAAATAACTGCTGTTTCAATTATTTAGGCTCATCACGGTGAAATGAAGATTGTTCTGTCTTTATTGCATCGCAGGCAGACTGATGAGCAGGGATGAATGACAGAATGCATATTTAATGTCTGCATATAACGTTTATTTCATCCGGCCCTTTACCTTGAATTGCGTTCACGTATACAGTATATTCCCCCCTCTGCTCGGTGCTGTGGAATACAAAATAACATCACAAACAGACTGTGGGTGGATGCTTTAGCAGGAAATGTGCTCTTTGTGTTACCTCAAGGCTTGTTAAATTATCTCCCTCCCTCCCTCACTTAACTTTCTGATTATATTCACACGTTCCCTGTTTCCTTTCACAGAACGATCACAAAGAAAGTCACAGTCTGCAGAGCGTTTAACACAAATGCAGACACCGAGAGGAGATTTTAAATTGAGTCATCTGCAGACAATATTCTCAAGTTCTATCACAATGATGAGAAATCTTCTCCTGCTGTGTCAGCGCGTTTTCTGTGCAAAAATATGCAGAGGCACAAAACGTTTGACTCCATAAACAGCATTAAAAGTCACATGAAAAGTAGCGTACCAGGTCTGTTACCTGTGTGTGGAATCTGACACACCTCAAGGAAAGTGAGGATGTTCTGCGGTAATGCAAAGGCTGACTTTGACATCCTGTAAAGATATTTTAACAAATGACTCTACGTGTATGTTCATGGAGAATGCTGTAATATAGGTCATGAAAATCAATATCTTTATATACGCGACAGACGAGATATACCGCTGCAGTGTGTTTCATTATTTAGTGTACGTCACAACTTATTTGTGCCTTTTGACGAAAGTGTTATTCGATCCTGTGAACTGACCACATGTCCTCTCTGTTTCCTGTGTTTCTGTACGTGTGCTGCTGCTATGATCTGGGGTTCAGCTTTGTTGCAATGTGTGCGTGAGCCATTTTAAATATAACAGATTTAAAATAAAAGATTGCCCAATTAAATCTATAGTTACACAGATGTATTGCTTGTTCGAATATATCTGATCTATAATACATTTTGTATTCTTCGGGGGAAGTCTTTGCCTCCGTTTATCACCTCTGTTCATCACTGACTGTCACATGTTATTGACTCTACGGGACGTAGGTTGAAGTAAAGAGGTTAATTGCAGGTTAATAGGTAATAGGTTCGTAGGCTGAATGCAAACAAACTAAAATACAGTGGTTTTCCATTGTTCTCATTTTGAGAAACAAAAGACTAACTTTTGAGAATATATTGCACGGACGGCCAAACTGTGTTCCAGTTATTGGAAATCTTTTTTTTTTTAATCAAATGACATCAAATAATTAAGTTAGAATAAACAAAACCGAAACTAAAAATAACAAAAGACGTTAGGTAGTCTGGTGATATATTTAATCACCTTCCCTCACTTTAATAAATGAACGTAGACATTTGGTATTCGTGGATGGCTGTTTCCTGAGCCCTGCTAAGCTCCGGTCTCTCCACACGCTGCCACGCTGCCCCACGCTGCCCCACGCTGCCACGCCATTCACACGCTCATTCTGTGTTTTTGTAGACGATAAAACTTTCTTTCCATCAACTCCCTCCCATCCAACTCTGGCCGTAACAGCTGCTGCACCACAGTATAATGAAACCTCACAGTTTCCAATATTGTACAAAAGTTATGTACATTTATATTCACACATGCCGATGCTTCACCTTTTCTCTCTCTCTCTCTCTCTCTCTCTCTCACCCGAGGAGACACGCTTTGTGACACTTATGACACTTCATCCTGATTATGCAGTACCTCTGCATATTCTCACCCAGTGAATGAGCCAGTGGAGCAGGTCGGAGCAGATTTCTCCTCATTAGGAACAAGGCTGAGAACACTGTGAGCAGAAAACACGCAGGTGAAGTCTGCACTCGGTGCCTTTACTTCTCCTACACTAAATGTTTTCCAGATTAAGTGAGGAAATCCAGATGTCAAGTGAAAGCATTTGAAGTTTCACTATATACTACAAACTATGATTATAATACAATGTCCTCTTACTCGCTTTTTCCAGGAAATGATTGGAGGTACTATGTGAACTCACAACTTGATGCACTGTTTCCTTTGTTGTTGTCTTGAGTGAAGAGTTTTTTGTTGTGTAACTCTCTTTGTAGATTTTTGGTAATTGCATAAAGACTTTTGAGTAGACAACATAATTTGGGGCATGCTTTTGCAAACTTCAGTGCAGTTTTGATGTTTATTTCAATTGTTCTCGAAATCGGGTCTTGTATTTCTCACAAATTACATCCAAACAACTGTGTGAAATTCAAACCTGAATATTTTAATTTGAGAAAATATATTCAAGCAACAACATGATACTTGGAATCTGAGGCATAACGGTGCAAATCTGTATTTAAATAAATATTTGCTCGGATGACTGTTCGGGACACGTTGCCTCTGCAGGACTGGGGACTAAAGACATTGGAATAATAGCTTTGATTTATTACCATGTTTGCTTCTCTTTTCACCTCAGCCTGCCCTGTCATCTACCATCTGGGGCTCCTCAGCCAATTACTACTTGTACTGTATACTGTACCACAGCAATCTCTGGGAGGAGGTGAGGTCCCTGCCAGCCGTGGCTCAGGATGACAAGGTTTCCTAGTATAGCTGAACATCCAGCTAATCCATCTACTCACGCCTCATCTTCTCCTCAGACTACACGGAGCTCAAAGAGCCACACGCTCAGTCATGGAGGACCGGATGCAAAATGAGCAAAATTCAGATGGATCTTTTTTTGATGTATGTGCTGAGCGCTGTATCTCGCCACATATTTCCTGGAGAAAGAAGTTGTCACCGTATTCATGAGAATGCATGGATTTCTTCACATTAATCTAATACCATCGGCCTCAGTTTTCCTGTTTTCAGCCTCAAAAGCCATTTCAGCATGTGCTTTGAATATGTATATAAAGCAAAATGGGACATAAGGACCGTTATGGTGAAGGATGAAATGACCTACTGTAATGTATCACTCATTTCCTCTGTGCCGCAGCGCTTATGGAGATAGATGCAATATGGAGTGATGTAGCATTCAGATAAAAATCAAAGAATGAAGCTCCATTTCACAACAATGTCCCCCAGGCAAAATTCAGTGAGAGCAATGGAGGCGTTTGTAAAGGTGGAGAGAGCTGTTGGTACTGTAAGTGCTGTGTCCTTGAGTGAAGCAGGGTTACAGCCCTTCACTGCTAATTACCACATTGAGACCATGCTGCTCTGTTTGACACTTCTCCCTGTAAAATGCTGAGATGTCAACACGAACACTGACACTGTCAAAAAAGGTAAAAATACCACTAACGTCAGAAAAAACCTGGGCAATAAATAACCCAGGGAACAAGTCAGTGACATTGTATCCTAATACAGTTTTTTAACGACAGCGTTAATGTCTTTTGCCAACCCAAATTATGATTATATGAGCTACTGCTAATGTGCAACAGCATTTCGAAGAATTGGATTCGGGTTTATTATCAGCTTCAATGGGGAAACGTTCGTCAATGTCTCTAGCAGATCACAAAACGTTGATGCTAAATGTATTGTAATTGACAACGTGTGTCATGAGTTTTCCCGACAACATCCGCTTATAGCAGCGAAAGCACGACTGAACTATTTCATCGTTATGTTTTGCCACTTTTGGGAAAAAACACTTACACAACACTTACATCTGTCTGGTAAATATGAAGCTACAGCTTGTTAGCTTAGCATAAGGCCTGGAACTACACCTTGTTTTCATCAATGTTTATCACTGTTACCATTTTAGTTTAGCATGTTAGCTGTTTTTTCTCTCTGACTCCTAACATTTGACCCATAAAGTGAAACAGGAACAGTTGAAGTGTAAGATACTTTGCTGTGACGTGCAGCTTCAAGCCCCAGACCACAAAGGGATGAGCGGCACAGCAGGCTCCATATCTCTGATTCAGTCTCTCTCTGTATCCTACTTGGGTCAAGATGAACCCCACAGCTTTCCTAAAGCTCCACTTTGCCACGAATTAAGCCTTAATGCGACTCCTCTGTCTATTGATTTGTTAGCCATGCATTTCCTGTACTGCTTTGATGTCATTGTGGTGTCAGTGTATGGAAGATTCCAGATAAAATTATGTAGGGTTTTAGCTTTTAAGCTTGTTATTTCAGGGGATTATTCGGCCGCAGTTGAATTAACATTTTGATTCTTTTTTTGGCCACAAACTGGATTATGTGACTCTGTTCTGCAGAGGCGATATCAAATGCCCATCGCTGATATGCGTCTGCCATGAACCCCCACCACGGTGGACGAGACCAGTGCTGATTGAGTCTGGGGAGAGCTCTGTGTAGAGGATTTCACCAGCTTGCCCTACTACAAGCTCTGCAGCACAGTATAGCAAAAACTGCGCCTCAGAGCCTGGGATTGGAGCAAAATAAAACACATTCACTAAATGCAGAACAAAGAAATCATTATGTATTATAATGGAATATTCACCGACGCTGCAATGCTGCTGCTCTGTGTTCATATTCCTATGCGATGGCATTCTTACTGCTTATTGACTGAACTAGCCCAACATGTCCCGTTGTTATGGCTCCCCGTTTGAGAGGGGAAAAAATGAGGTTTGGTTTCTTTTGACCCACAGGGACCCTGTCACAGCTAGCTGGGAAGTAGCTGAACTTCTGGAGGAAAAATAACCCCCTCCTGTGTTCAACACACTGGACGTGGTCCATTGGTCCCTCTGCAGTGCTCAATACACTCTGCATGGTACAGAGGGAAGCAAAACACAATACAAACAAAAGACAGATAAATGGCCAGGATAATCACAACCCAGAGATTTGTCCCTATTTGTATTTGTATTTTTCTGACTCAACAATTTCTATCCAGTATTGAACTTTTCTCAAAGCCTCACACATAGATGTGAACAGCAGCTGGGCTTCTCATCCATGTGCTTATATGATGCTGCAGCTGCAATTCACATTGTCATGAAAGCACCACTGATATTCAACACAACCAGTAGAGGATCATTTTCTGGCAACATACAAAGAACTGTATGTAAAGTATTAGGGAGAAGAGGGGGTTAAATAGTTAAAGAACTAGGTGTTTTCCTTGTTCTTAATTTACATTTTATTTTAGCATTTATTTGCAACGTAGTTAATAGGAAAATAATCATAAAAAATACTTTCAAATGCGCCATGCTTCATAATGGTGCACTTTGCCACATGCAGAGAACAACACTTCTGTCTCGGTATCAGAGTTTTATTAATGTTTTATTAATTTGTGGCGCAAGTTTTATAAAGATATTAAAGTTTTAATATGGGTTCATGGTTATTTACAGATTCAGCAGTTTCGGAGCAACTTTATCTTTGATTTAGAACTGTGTTTCTGGCCACCTGCTGAAGTCCAATATTATTCTGTGATAGTTCTGTTTCTGGTCTTTACCAACTCCTGAGGGAAATATCCGGCTCTTTAGCTGCTAAATGCTGCACAATGTTCACCACAGTTTTTATATCCTTTTCTCCACAAACATCTGCCTGCTGCAGCCAAAATGGATTATTTTGACATGCAGCCCTAATATACGTATAATAGTTTTTGGCATTATGTAATACTTTAAAGTAGATCATTGTCTGATTTAAAATGAAGTGAAGGCCCGTTCATATCTGTTCATTATTTTACTCAACACCGATTGAGTTGCATTACTTCAACATATTATCCTGAATATATACAGTCAAATATAATAATACAATATATATTTGTCTGTACAATCCTAGAAAATACAAATTGAGGAGAGAGTTAAACTATAAGCCAGACATAAGAGCTGCATTTCCTGACATCTGTTATGAAATATAAAATGTTGTGTCTGGGTCCCGCTGAGCCATTATTCCCACTCAATTAATTAGAGATGTTCCTTCATCACGGCTGCAGTTCTTCTTCACTCTGTGCTCCCACACTTCCGATGTGAAAGTCTGCTGTGCTCTCTGAAGGATTTTGAAGGTGGGATCTGGTGTCAGGATTAACAAACAGTATAATGCTGGTATGTCTGAGCGCCGCGGTACGTCCGACGTATATCAAAAGGCGCAGTTTCCCTTCATTACAGCAACAGGAAGCACCATTACTGAAATAAAACCTTATGACCTTTTTTGCTAAATGGATGGAGTGATGGGCAAATGTGGTAGTTAAATATATAAAGTCTAATCATGCTTTTTGATTTTTGGGGATTAAGAGATCATAAAACTGCCATTATGAAATCTTATGGACTTATGGACTCAATCAAAAGTGTTACTTTCACTCTTTGGAACTTGATGAATAATTGATTTTCAAATCAATCATACTTGCTAGATGCTTCTTCGTGGATTGTCGGTGTCCAGTTAAAACCATTTCAGCTCTAAGAAACTTTGTATTATGTATGTATTACCTTTGTATTATGTATAGTATAGTAAGTATGGGAGGACCAGAGCTAAACAGCTGTATTTTGTGTTAGAAGCGCTTTGATAATTCAGTCCCGAGCTCTTTTTATGCAGGTTTTGATTTGGCCTCAAATCCCTTTAAACAAATACTTTTGTGCATCTGTTATTTTTCTGTATTATCATCTATGCAAATTAGATATTTTTTAACCATGAGTTGAGTGAATATAAAAGCTAAGAAACAAACACAAAGGGGAGAAAACAGAAAAATCATTTCCATTGAGCAATGCGTAGCTATGCGACATAATAATGAAAATAGTTCCTGCCATTATCTATAAAACTGTCACATTTTCTGCAAAGTGGTGGACAACAACACTGTCAGGTTCATTTCTTATTTTTAAGAGCATGATGTTTCCAGGTACGACCTCCATTACAAATGTAAAGTGGTTGAGATAAAAGGTCAGAGGAAAATGAAACGCTCTTCTGTTTATTAGTGGATTATGTCAAACTACGCGAGTGGCACGACGATGTCAGTCCATCACGAGGTCGGCACCGCCACTGTGGTCTAGACTGGAATATCTTAACAACTATGGGATGGATTGACATGCATTTTGGTACACACATGTATGTTCCACAGAGGATGAATCCTACTGTTGGTACGAGCTCATTTACGCAAAAAAAAAAAAAGTAATTCCTTGTTCAAGTCCATTTACAGCGACACAAAATGACATGTCCAGTATTTACAGTATTGGTATGTTTATATAATTCTATAGGTCTATATGCATGTCAGTCCCCTTAAAATCTGGACATATGATTAAATATTTACAGGGCAGGAGAAATGAAATACAAGCATGAATGCCACTATACAGTACTTTGCATGATGCTGTTAAATGGAGTGTGACTGGCAGCTGAAGGGCATTACACAGTTGTCTGATTCCTGCCTACTTAGTCCTCCCCTAGCAACTAAAAGACACACATTCATCTCTTACTGTACCGCATGTACGCAAACACACACTCATAATAATCAGTAAGAAAGCCCGACTGATGAGCTATTGGCTTTTCGAGGCTAATTAAGAATATAAAGAAACCCAAAGACTTTTCAGAGCTCCTGGCTGGACACGCTTTGTTTATTGCATAATTATTTAAAAAAACATATCTTTGGCATTTATGTGCTGCAATGTCATGCTCCTTATGCGCAGACATATACGACCTATACAATATATTCGAGATAAGCTAACGTTGGCCAATATATTATGTGACAACTTTTGAAAAACATACAAGCAGAGTGGTCATTTCTTTGTACAAAAATGTGCAATTGATCACACATCTGCTCAGTAGGCACCTGCTGTCTGTTGTGTTGTTATCAGATCAGGCTTTTCTCACACTGAAGACCATCATTTAATGCCCTTGGACGACACACAAATGTCATTACGCTTTGCCCTTGGTGTAAGAAGATTTGGCCTGTGAGGTGAACACATGAGACCGTCATAACGACCTCAGGGACGCTTCTAATTGGCTCTTTTTATTCTTATCAACTCAGGTGAAAAACAAATGTTCTCCTGTGCACCGCTATGTTGCCAGACCATGAAAAACAAAACAAAAGAAAGGTATTCTGAAACGTCTGGTTAAAGATGAAATATAATATTGTAAGTTGCTCTTCATCGACCCAAGTAATGTCTCGCAGATAAAAATCCTCATGCTGGTTTATTTCGCTACTTCGCCTTGAGACGATAAGAGATCAATACCAAAGGAGGAAAATAAACGGTGTGCTTTATGGATATAATGTGTATAGCTATAATCGATCTCATCGTGCAACACTATAAGAAAGGTCATGCCTCACAAACAGTGAAGCTCCTCCTCAACCGTTCAATCAATACTGACATCCAATCCACAGAAATACATTGGGCTTCTGCACTGTAACTAGTTGGCCAGGCAGTTAACTTTTGGCTGTGCGCGTGTCCACACACACATGAAAACACACTTCCACCCACCGTTCAAAGCACGATCACCAAAGAAAGACTTCAACCTTGGTTCTGTTCATTTTTCTGTCAGACTGCCACATATCTGCCGCAGATAACGCTCCCAAAACTGGCCTGACATATAAATCTGTCACACTTCCAGATTAGCTTTTTCTATTGTATGCTTTTCCGTGTTATCTCGTGTTAGGTCATGTCGTGTGCGTAATCTTGATTTTGTGTTCTGCGTCCTCAATTAGACATCTGCTCTTAACTCTGCTTTTATTCCCCGTCACACCAGATGGACCCACAGATGGACACAGCGACGTTCTATTAGTACATCGGCTCAGTCGCCAGCCAGCACGCCATGCTTCGGTCTATCATATCTCTCTGTCCAAATCCCAGAATTAGATATTTATTTGCCTGTAAATCACAGATTCGTCGTCATCTCACATATGACAAACAATAAAACTGAAAGAGGCAGAGCGTGCTGTGATGCTCAGCAGATGTCTGACACCTCCAGCACGGCACACAACAGCCACAAATGGATCTTTTTTTTTTTTTTTTTTTTTTTTTTATATAGGGTTATGCTTCAGATGCTTGTTAGTGTAGTGGAGCTGTGGAATATGTCGGGGAGATCTGACAGGGTCAGGTGAATCTCTCTCTCACAGCTCTTACTGTTTGGAGTGATGCCGGCGTAAGACCCCCCCCCCTTGCCTCCTGCTCGGTTGAGGACAGTTGGCATCCGCTGAGAACTGGAGAGATAGGAGTTTCTGACCATCATTATCAGACAAATGTAGCCAGGGCTCAGTCTTGCGTTGCGGCATTTGATAGCCGTTTTTGGTTAGTGCTCTATAGTATTTACAGCTATCAGCTTAGGGCATCTCTGAGGAGCCGAGCTGTTCAACTTCCCTGATCACCAAGAGAGCAAAGGAGCACCAGCGTGGCCCCGGATCCGAACCTGATAACATCCATGATTTGTCTTCGCTGTGTCATGCTGCTATAACACAGTCTAGTGGGGGACAGCAGCCAGGCTCTGGGCTGACAGGCCCACAGCTCCTTTGGCTTTGGTTACAGCCCGATCAGCTCTGATTACAGGATGAGCTTCAAGGAGCATCCCAGACATGTAACCTTAACTACTGTACTGGCACAATGAGGATAGCATGGAGTGCCACGAGTTGAGGCGTTTTAAGTGAAAGTGATTACTCTACAACAAAACAACAGCATGCAACACTATTTCATTTATAAAACCCCAAGTCTCACACACAGTCCCTGCTTTGTTTGCCACCTTTAATAACACTTTCACACAGATCGGTAAAAAAAACGTGTATTTCAGTAATGCATGTACGCACAGGCCCAAACCTGCAACTTGATATGTTTTAGTCCTTAATATCTGCTACTTCAGTCGCGCTGCAAACTTTGCCAGTTACATCAATACTAGTTAATAACTAAACCCCCTGTGTATTCTGTTTAATAACAGAAAAAGCCTTAGAGTCGTGGGCATATATTAACAACATCGCTAGTTCAATTAAAGTTCAGGTCAAAACGTACGCCCATAGTATAAATATATATATATATATATATAAATATACATTACTGCTGTACCTGCTCAACACATATCTAATATTTGACATTGAACCACTCATGAATAGTTGAAAAGACAGATAGCCCCCCCCCCTCTGAAGCCTCGCTATCATCATAAGGCAGAGTGTAACTGATGCGTCTGACAGATGAGTGGGACTTTGGGTGCTTAGTTGGCTTACAGACACAGAGTTTCATTGACAATCCGAGTCCAACGACTTGCACAGTGAACAAAGGCGTCTGCAGTGCAGGCAAGCTGATCACAGGGCTGCAGGGAGAAGAAAAAGACAGGAAGAGACACAGAGAAAGAAACAAAGAGAGGGAGAGAGCGGAAGAAGGGGACTGACATGTCTGTATATTATCTTTGTTGCTCACTTGTGTCTGATCCTCTCGCTGTTGCTCCGCAGATGATAAAACTTTGTCAGCAGCCAGTAATGCAGGACCATTTTCGGAGCAAAAGGGGAACACTGACACTTCGGTTATATCCGCTCCCCCGTGAGGACAACCCTGTTCTCCGTCACGCCGCTGTCTCAGTTATACCGCACGTCACCTCTGCAACCCTCTGGTTCGTTTTTGTGAAGCGAAAACTGCTCAAAGTCTGATGCGTGCAGAGTCATAACGGTTCAAGAGTGCTGAGCCAGGCCGATAGATATAAAGCTGTGAAGGGGACACGAAATAATCTTTGTTGCTGTTCTTGTGACACCTCACACGAGGGAGCGCAGCACAGAAATGACTCCTCATCCTCCCTATTCTTCCCTCGTTCATCTCCAACCCGAGTAAAGCTATGGAATGCACTCGCACTTAATTTACTCTGTGGCTGCACCTTAATGACTCTCATGGGGAAGAGCACTTTTTTTTTTCTTTTTTTTTTGCAGCTCAGCAGAAACTTCCCTTCATTTTACGCATGCCTTTAATCCATATGTACCAGGGCTGTATCAGCAAATGTCAAAGCACTTGATTCACCATAGCAAGGTTTTCCGAATGAATTTATGAAATCTAATTAGAATACTCAAAACTGTCATTTTACTAGTGCAAATGCAAAAAAAAATGTAATCGTGAAACTGTCTGGTCCTGGCATTACACACCGAACACATCAGAGCTGAAATGATTAGTTAATAAATTGGTTTAAATGATCGACATAAAATGTAAATCGATCGTGACCAAAGTCATTTTCCAAGCAAAAACTTCAGTTCCAGCTGCTTTAAGATGAGGATTTGCATTTTTTTCTGTTTTATAATTTATTATTTTCGCTCATTTTCATCATTTATTAATCTGATGATTATTTTCTTCATGAATTGATGCACCGTTTTATCTAATGAATCATCCTAAAATTGTGAAAAATGAACATCACAATGACTTTAAGACCAAGAAGTCATTTACCTGCTTGTTTTTCAGAAGATTCACTAATAAAGGCAACACATATTGACATTTGAGAAGCTAGACCGAGGGTATTTTTCGCAGTTTTTCTTGAAAAATGACATGAAATCGTCGATTGACTAATTGACTGCTCAACTAATCATCGTAGCTCAGTTAAAATTGATCATAGTTACAGCCCTTGAACACATGCATAAAAGGGTTGAGCAACTTCACGTGTTTTTGTAGAACACAGCCCTAACTAAAATAATTTCACGGCTCACAGCAGAAATAACAAGGAGGTTTACACATTTCAATGCAGTTGGCACGCACGGCTGTGTTTCGCTGTATGTTTTCACCGTGAACCGTATATTAGTGAGCCAAAGTGAACTGATTGCTGAATCACTGTTAAACAACAGCTGGCTAGGACGCATACTGCGGCTACCGACCTATTCTAATAACGTGTATTTATGAGCTGAAGCAATCTTTGACGCAGTAAGAAAAAGAAAATATAAGGCTGTAATATTCCTGCTACTGCTTGAAAACCAGCATGCGAGCTCTGCCAACATACCGGAGCCATGCTGCAGGCGCAATATGCCACAAAGAACCGGAGCCAAACTGTTTGTCTAAACTGTTTTTACTGGGGAAAATGGAGGTTAACATTAAAGATGCTGTTATATTTCGACCTCTATTGAATAACTCCCCAAAGTTTTGCCAATTAAGTGGCATTGGCGTGTGAGGACTTGAGGACAATAGCTTTACACTTTCTCCCCTCTGGCATTTCGCACACTTCCAAATATATAGATCTTGCCTCACAGGGGAGACGTTATGGTACCTGCTTCCCAATTACTCACAGCGGCTTATTCCTCGAACACAATTTCAGGGAAAACACACTGGACTGGCCGCTAGTCATGACAGAAAAGCTTAGTGGAGGTAAATTTGTGGGCAGGGTGGGAGAGCTGCCAGCTTCCAAACATGCAGTGCACTCAGAGAGGCACTCTTCTTCTAAAGGCCTCTCTGTGTTTGTCCTGTCTCCAGTGGCTGACTGAAGACCTTGCTCGCCCAACAAAAACACTGTCAGAGATAGCTCAGCCAGCCATGAAATTGATTTTGTATTAACAAACAAGGGGATCTGTTTCTCCCATACTGTTAATCAAATCATTTCGAGGAATGAGGGGAAGATGAGAGTAAAATCATTAACTTCCAACAGTAAATCAGATTCACTGCCAACCTGTTGTCCCATTAACCCTGAAACCTGTTCAATAGCTAATTAAGGCAATTACTTCAGGCATGACACGCCAGTTAATCATGAATGACTAGCCCATTTATAGTGGTGGCTTCATTACCATTGGCAGCACTCACTGATTGCCCCCCCTAATTCTCCACACACACACAACAAAAATACGGAGGATAAAACATGACTGTTGGTCAGTCTCCCACTCATTTTCAGGGCTAATACAGGAATGGATGAAGGAATCAGAAAAGATCACTACAAGCTGTGTGCTAAGACTCTATCTATGTGTGTCCTAATCTCCTATCAGGTTTTGTGTCAGATATGATTTTCTGATGTTTTGACAGCAGAGATGTGACTGGAAGTGAAGGGAGATAGGGTATTATATGCAACAACGGTACATTGGGGTTTATGGTCAGCACCTTAACAACTTGGCCACCAGGACGGCCATTAAAAATCATTATTTTCCAAAAAAAAAAAAAACCCGCACATGGAACCCTAAAGTGATCAATATCAAATAAATAAATAAAGAATTATTAAAAACTGTAGGCTATTACATAAAGTAGAAGGGCATTCGGAGAGGGCAGACCATCTCGTAATGTTAATAACAGTGAAAAATAAATTGTGGATCCGCTCCAAAATTTCATGGGTTGAACATTATTGTCACTTTCATAATGTTTTATTAAATAAAACCTACTTTTTTTAAATGCCACATTTTTTATAAAAATGCATAGGAAGAGAAACAACAAACAAAAGATGAAATAACATTTAAAATAATTCCCTATTTATTTATTTTCTTATTTAGCTGTGCAAGTTTCTGGCCGTCAGCCTCTATAAAAACATACCGGTCGAAACGCGATGCTGGCGAGCGCGCTAACCCTAACCGTGGTCAGGGGGCGTGCACTTCTGGTGTCGTCGAGCCGGGGAGGAGGGTACAACTTTCAATGTTGTCTTTAAGAACCACAATTGTTCCTTAATAAATTCAAAATGGTTCATTTGTCAACAAGTTATTCTTATGATTATTCATGTCATAGTGCCTTTTCTTTATTTTTTATACTGAACAAACTCACAGACAATTAAAGCCACTCAAACATGTATACGTGACAGTTTTGACAAAATTCAGTTTGAACCTGAACCTGGAAGATTTGTTGTTAATTCCAATCACACAGAAAATATGTAAATCTGACCTACTATGATAAGCACCTGCTGTACACTCACTAATTACATCCTTCCAGAAATGTACTGAGAACATGTTTTAAAAGAGTGAAAAAGAAGTGCAGATAAACCTGGGACCAACATTCCTGCCCGGGCCCTTTGTCTCGGTCTGTCTGGAGCTGTCCGTGGTGCTGAACAAGACTTCAGTCGCTCTCTAACAGTGTGATCAGTGTGCCCTGACACCTTTCTTGTCAGCAGTTCCCATCCCGCTTGAGGGACTGACTCTGACGGATAGCGCCGCTGAGGAAGGCCCTTGTAGTGAACTGTCCTGAGTGTGAGTATTGATTTTCCTGTTTGTCTCTCCTGACTGCGGCATGGTGGAGGCTAGCTGAAAATGACTCCCTCCGCTCTGACGCCTATTCCTCTCAGCTCCCCTCAGTCGTCTATAAAGACAAGCAATACTGTAGCCTGATTCTATATGCGCCAGGTCATCTGCTGCAGAGTATTCAAGCTGGTCAGAGGCCGCTCATCCTCTCGCAGTTAAATGTCACTCTCTACCCTTCACTGCACATCAATAACTGGCCCTGGCACTGCAGGACACCCATCTTGGTTGTTCCATTTCCATTTGGAGCCATGAATATAAATTTCTGGACGCCCTGCCACTCTTGTCAACACAAGCGGGGTTTTCATTCTGCTACTGTTCCGCTGAGCTGAGGCCTCCAAATGCTGGGTGGCATTAAAAAAAAGCTGCACTTCTAGGTAAATTTCCCTGCAGCTCTCATATAAAAAAAAGAAAGAAAAAAGGAAAAAGCTCACCTTAAATGCACACTGCTGGCACAGCTTTGACTTTGATCTACTTTCACCAGACAACAAAGCAGAAACATTTATTGCTGTGATTGCAAGTGTGGTGCGTTAATTAAAAACAGCAGTGGTTACCCTCGCTTAGACGTTGTTTGTCCTCCTAAACACAGGCGCTCATCAGAGCCGCGTATAAACAGGCGTCTGTTTGCTCTAACTTATCAAGCATCAGCGCTAAGGTCCTGAGGGAGTGTGCGGTTCTGTGCCTTCGCTTTTAAACAATTACACCAGGAGTCGGACGTGTAACCTCACTCGGTCACACTTTCCATTTCAATGTAAATGTCAGACTGATACATCTTGTGCATCTAGTGCAAAGGGCTCCCTACAGACAAGCCTGTTGTCTATAGTGCAGCAGCTTTTTCATGTTCCGTTCAACACAAAACGCAACGGTTGCAGCAGATCACATGCAAAGAGAATAACAGGCATGAAGTGATGTTAAAAAGCGGACTAGAGAAAAAGCAATAACCTTCTTATGGCTCCATCTGAGCAGAAACCAGCAGCTCACACAAACTGATCCAAGCTGTAAATCAACGCACACCTGCACAGACTCAAAAGCACCTGCAATTATAGAAATTTCATATGCTGCTGACCATTTTCCAAAACATTCGAACACGCGTCCAAATTGAAGACTTAACATCTCTTCAGTAATTGTAGCTTTTAGTGTATAATAATCTTTTACTTTACCTTTCACTCAGCACAAAAGGAGAGCCCTGCTACACAAAGGGATATTATTTCCCAGCCTTTAAACACGACCCCCTACAGGTAAAACCATTATCATAGCTAATGTCAGTTGTTAGAGGGTGTGAGTGCAACCTGTACATGCAGATCCTGGGGGCAGTAATTAGGTGGAATGTTATGTGGCGCTGTGGGGGAAGCTAAAAAAAAAAACATGTGTACAATACAAAAATTGCTCTTTAGTTAACTTGGGACTCATGATGGCCAAGAAGAAACAAGAAGCCTGTGAAACATTAACAAGGATGTGCTTTAAGCACGAGTTACTGTCATAGATTCATTTTTTTACCCCTTGTTGTGGGACCCTCACTATTATCCCCCATATAACATGATCTAAAGCAGATTGAATTATTTAGTGATTTCTACACAATAATTCACATTTCCAGCCCAGCTTGTTTGTATGGAATATGAAATGAAACAACTGCTAAAGAAAACAATCCTTTATCGTGCCAAAGAGATGGGTTCACAAATCTCCTCGTTCGTACGTGCAATTCAAGTGGCAATAGACAAGATTTTTGAAGAATACGTTGATTGCACAATGTAATGTCTGTAGCATAATGACATCATCAGCGTTTGCATTGGTTCTCTGTAAACCTCGCCTATGATGGTAGGCAAACAGAGCTGGCCCTGTTATGAGGT
Source organism: Bovichtus diacanthus (assembly GCA_943590825.1). Classification (NCBI taxonomy): domain Eukaryota; kingdom Metazoa; phylum Chordata; class Actinopteri; order Perciformes; family Bovichtidae; genus Bovichtus; species Bovichtus diacanthus. The sequence continues at coordinate 1,138,745 of CALSBV010012277.1, read as the reverse complement.
GTTTTTCTAGATACTATATTTGTGAGGTGGCCTCAGACAAACCAGACCAACACCATCACAGCATTTAGTCGGGTGCATGGTTTTGGCTCTGACCCCTATGGATCTATGGCTCTATTCAAGCCAAATGTCGTGCAAAGACAGACACCAGCACTGTGTGAAAAAACAAATTCCCCTCATTTATTTCAATGGCCAGAGGGCCCTGGCATACAACGCAGGGTTGTTGGCAAAAAAGGTCAAAAGATCAAATGAAATATATTTTACTGTCTCACCTGTGCCTGAAACATGAATCCACTTATTTTAGATCTAGACTCCATGATGTGACACAAACACCACAAAAGGCTGTGACACAGGATGAGGTTAAAAAGAAATACCACAAAGGGTTTCCCAAGGACTTATCCCAAAGTATCTTCCCCCCCCCCCCCCCCCTCCCCTTCTTCTCTGTTCTTTGCCTTATACTTTTTCCGTGTAACATCCCCCTCTTATAGAGAAAATGGATGTGGTAGCGCTCAACAAGGCTGCTTTTGGTGGACCTGGATGGATTGCATGTAAGCGGTGAGATTGGTTTCAGTGTTCCCTGTGGACTGAAGCCTTTGGTGCTTGGTGATAAATGCCTCCTGTGTGGTAATACAGTGTGATTAACGGACACAGCCCAAAGCCTGATCCCTCCTCTCCCTCCTCGCCGCACCTGAATCAATCATCTACATGGAAAGGCCACAGTCTTGTGCTGGAACAGCTGCTTAGAGCTCCGCTCTCTCCTTTTGCACTTTAGGAGAGCAGAGATGGCTAAAGGGCTCATTTTCAAACACAGTGAATACAAATAGTAAAGCACACACAAGCGATTTCAAAATCATGTTCTAATCAAAAGGTAAAAAAAAAAATGTTCAGGTGAATTGAATCTTACTGTAGTTCTACTTTAATACTACTACTGTAATCAGACTATTGATATTGATGAGAAAAGAATAAAAATGATCAGAAATCACTACAAGACATAAGATAAATAGAAGACAAATAATGTTGCATCCTCAGTCATCGTCATAAACAATATCTTCCATGCATGTTTTGTAGTTTGTTATTTCTGTAAAAATGATTAAATGTCTAAACTTATTAACCTATGTTGCTCCCACTTCCCAAAACGTCCTCAGAATGAACACATCCGTCCACTCTCGTAACACTCAGGTGACAAGACAGGTTGAAAGTAAAAGAGTAACTCGACACGTGGAGCAGATTTGATAATATATCTGACATTTAAAATACAAATAGCTGTGAAACCATATCAGGGGGGGGGGGGGGGGGGGGGGGGATTATGGCAGTGGCATAAGCAGTCAAATCAATCCCTGAGTATTTCTGTGCGAGTCGATAGAGGATCCAGGTTAGGCCCATTAGTCATGTTGGCACCTTGCATTGCATTCCCAGGCCTGAAACGACGCTGCAATTTCTCTGCACATTGTTTCTAAAAGCTCTCAACACACCCACATTGACTTTCACAGCACACTGGCTTTTATGGGTGTGTAAAAACTTGGAATCAATGATAATTTATGTCATATGGCATTAATATGCATTGCTGTATATTCCATCTTGAAATATTTAACAAAGGCATAATGTGCTTCTTGATGACAGCGAGGGAAAAGCCATTTGCTGATAATTCATACATACTGTTCAAAAGGAAGCACTCAAAGACACTTAATATTGTTCCTGCCTCCGTAACTTGTTATGATTCACAGACATGCCTGGCATTACAAGAGAAGCAAATGCCTCCAGTGCTAGGACAATTTCCTCTCACCACCCTTGGAGAGAAAGTAAACAAATTCCCAGCTCGGATTCCAAACATGAGAGGGGAGGCTTACACAGAATGATGAATGAAGCAACGTTCAGTATCCATAGCAGAATAGAGACTGATGAGAAGTTAAGTGATCCCTGGATTTGCGAGTGGGATTTAAAGCTCTGTTTTGTAGCCATTCGTCTGGCACTTGGAGAGATCTGACTCGCATTGAGGGACATCGGATTCCTATGATGAGGTTGATGTGCTGTATCACAACACGTGCTGGGACATAATGCTATTTGTTCCACACCAGCACTCTGTGATGCCACAAGATGTTACTCTACTCTCCGGTGCCGTCCTGTCGTTAGGAAAGACTTTCAATCCATACTTATTATACTGTGTCCTGGGACCCAATTTATTCTGCAATATTGTCTGCGGTGGTGAACAGAAATTGATCTAAAGAGGGAACTCCTTTTCCAGTGGGAAATAAACAATTTTTCCGTCATTATAACATGCAATATCCGATGTTCTCTGCCTTTAAACTAATCAAAACAAAGAATCTAGAGGATGTTAAAATATATAACATAATAAGTCTGGCATAATTTTTAAAAAATGTTATGTGATGGATATTGTTTCATAAGATTGTTTTATATCAAATGATATACTGAACATTAATGAAAACAAGTGACTGCTCTTAATCGTGTGCACTGCTGATCAAATATCTATAATGATTTTTGCAAAATAAAACAGGACTGAGCACCTATTTATAAATGCAGGAATTTAAAATGCAATCTGGACCGCAATCTGTTCAGTGAGATTATTCAAATCTCTTTCACAGCAAGTCTGACTGATGCCGCAGCACAGGGAAGATGCAGAGGACACCAGCAGTAAATACTTTATTGATTGAATATATTTTATGGATTGCTGTTTTATTATAGGCATGCATACCGTCACTGATTATTTTTGGTGTACCTTTACCTCAATGCACCTTCCTTCCCCCTGTAGTGAATTTCTGAAGTGTTTCATTTTTGACATATTTCACCACATCGCAAGCCAACACAGCCCTTAACAACATCAAAACATTGAGAGTTTTCTCCCACCAAAGGCTGAGGTTGCACACTCTTGCAAGCAAGATTAGTCCGTGTGAAGGTGACTCTACCTGTGCTTACACTTTAAGTGTGCCAGGTGCTCAGTCAACCTCTGAATCCAAATTGGGGAGCAGTGTGAGGCAGGCAGCCTCAGCTAGCCTCCCCACAGATGACCTTTCTCCGGGTTGTTATAATAAATCAGCTCCGGCGCCAGTTATTCCTGGCACGGTCCTCTCGTCAGGCCTTACAGGTATCAATTGAGAAATAACACAGCCAGGCACCTCTGCTGGCATTTTCCATGTCAATCTGTCAAGTAAAGATGCGAGTATGAACAAAACACATGCACACACACAGACAGGGAAGGAAGTTCCGTTGTGAATTAACAAGGAGGGGAACCAGGTCTGCCTTGTTTATGTGGCTGCGGAACGTTTTTCTTTTATCTATTTTCTATGTTCCCTTGCAGTGATTCTGCCAGAAATACGAGCATCAATTATATAGAGCATGCATGTTATTGGGTCTTGTATTTTTGACAGTGACACTTAAAAAAAACAGAGCCGGCCAAATAGTTTCGCAAAAGAGCACAAAGAGCTGCAGCAGCGGTACGTCTTCAAAGCAGTATATTCATGAACTTGCCGATCGGGCGCCTCTTGATCGGCAAACACTAAAGAATTTATTGTAAAAATCTTCAAGTTTTGCACAATTACTTTTTTTATGGACTGTTTATAGAGAACAAGAACGTTCTTTTCTCAATTAGAGGGAAAACACAGCCAAAGTTAATTGCCTCTCTGAAAATAGGAGCATTTGAGAGCTCAGCCACCAGGCCTCTTGAGGACGTTAAACACCGCATCTCTGAGTCGCTGCAGCAGCTGACTCATTTTCTTCACAATGATGACTACATTTAAGCAAATCAGTGTGAGGTGCTTTTTGCTTCTCTTCTTTTTTACTTTAGTCTGGGGTGTGATTTCACGCTGATCAAAAGCTGACTGGGAAGTGGGAGTTCAGCTCCACGACAGCACGTCTGGGATCCGGGAGTTCATAAAGGAAAGCTGTTCGGAGTTAGAGCAAGGTATTCTTCATATGCCATGGCTTGGATCACATTTAGAAAACAACACATCCAACTCAAGCCAAAACATTTTAACAGCAGAATCGTCACATTGTCATTGCTTTCGGTGAGGAAATTGTGCCATAAAAATAAAATCACAAAATGTGATGAATTGCAGCGATTCAACATTTTCTTACCAGAGTAGGTTCTAAGTCTACAAACTGGCTTTTAGAAAACTGTGACACAAGGGTTCTTGCCAGCCACTCGACCAAATGCCACATTTTAATCACACTACAAAGAGCTGAATCAGACAATTGGAGATTCATATTTGCCGGACCAGCAAGTATTTGACAGCAGCATCAGAGACGCTGCGAGCCTACTCTGGCAAGCTGCATGGCTTTCATTATCTAGAGTGGCTTTTAGGGAAAGGAAGGTAAGCTCCATCCAAACTACATCTCAAACCGTTCCAAGCCAAATAGACAATGACAAATATCCATAGCAACTCAAACACATGCAAAGCTTTTCATTTCCTCAAAATGTGAATATTGCAGTGGCCTATAAGGGCTCAGTTATTCAATCAATGTGCACTGAACAATAATGTGCGACGACAACTCTGGCATCCCCGTTTGGTGCATCGTGTATCAAGCGGCAGATTTCCGCATAGAACTGGGACACTAATCCCTTTTCAAATAGAAGAGACATCACATTGCAAAAAAAAAAATATATAATCTTCCTAATAGTGATTAAAAACTTCTGAAAGCTGGGTACACACTCACACAAAGTACTACACACCTTTACAAAGATCAGCATATGTGATAACATAAGAATTACAGAGAAGACCCCAGAGATCGTAGTCAATGGCAAGGATTAGTTTAACTCGTTGGTCCTAGTTTATCAAATAATGAATCAATAAATTATATATAAATAAAGTGATAGCAAACAGTTACCTACTTA
>CALSBV010012277.1:1092670-1128902 GCA_943590825.1 Bovichtus diacanthus | reverse complement strand
CTCTCTCTCTCTCTCTCTGTCTCTCTCTCTCTCTCTCTCTCTCTCTCCCTCTCTGTCTCTCTTTCCTCTCTCTCTCTCTCTCTCTCTCTCCCTCTCTGTCTTCTCTCTCTCTCCTTCTCTCTCTCTCTCTTCAAAGGAGGGTATGGAAGAGCCTCTGTACTCTACTCGTGTTTTGGCTTTGGTCTCTTTGTACTTCTGAACTGAGCATTCATTATGCATAGGCAACAAGAAAGTTGCTAATGAAGATTTTATAATTGATAAAAATGGCAACATCAGCATATACATGAAATTGCCATGAGGCCACAGTTAAAATGGGAACAAGCATCATAAAATGGAACAGGAAAAAAGCTGTACTGTCCAACACGATTAAAAAAAGAGGTATATTCTCGTTATAGGTGTGGATCTTTGTGGCCTTTATCCAAATCATACGTTCATGTACCTGCTAAATATGAAGCAAATGGACGAAGCAATAAACAAGACTCCTGGGGACACAAATAACAATACGGACAAATGAACTGTTAACTCAGTGTTGGCTTGTTTGTCTTTTCAAACCCAACTTGAATTTCTAACAACACATAGTGGCAAGATTTATTTTAAAGGAGCTGAAGGTATAGAAACAAAGATGATTTGCTTGTTTTTAGAAAATATATAATATAATATATATATATATAATATATAATATTTTGTAATTAACAGAGGGGCCGACAAACATGATGAGTGACATCATGAGTAATCGTTCTTGAACTCAAATCTGCATAATAGATTTCCCTCTAAAGTGAGACATTCAGTGAAAGGACAAAGAGAGATATGAACAACATTCAAATCAGTTCAACACTTATTCAAAGGCTGGACATTAAATGTCACCAAAATGCCACCATCACAAATGTTGTAAGCTAAACAAACTCTTGATTCAGCCGACTAATCTTGTGTTCCAGCCTCAGACACATGCTGAAAGAAAAGCTGACACTGTCAACAACAGCCTTACATTAAAGGATGACCCTGATTAATTATATTCGTCTAATATGTCAACAAAACATCCTGTTTCCACCTCAGCGTTTCAATGCAAGTCAACCACCTATGAAATATAGGCTTTGATTTGCTATTACACCACATTTTCAGGGGAGCCGTGAAGAATTAAAGTTATAAATAAGAAAGTGGAATAAATAGAGTAGCTCTGATAGAATCAGCGGTACGTTGTCTGTCTTCTCCTGATTTTAACTTAAAAACAAACAAACCAAGCTCACACTCTGGCCCCTGAGAGGAGGAGGTCACCTCAGCTAAAGTAGTAATCTCTCTTTCTGTTGTACCGCGCACATGTTTTTGGTGTTCTGGTCGAGTGACCTCGTGCTTACATGGAAAATGCTTCTTCTCTGTTTCTTTGACGTGTAACAAAGGCTTCAATGGCTCTGCTGTTAATATCTAAAATGCATTTTTGACATAAAGTATTAGATGTGCTGGTATTTGCTCATAAGGGAATATTCTGTGATTAATCTGAAAACTGATAATACACACATTCATACTGTACACGGACAGAACTAAGTCGATCACTGTGGCTTTATTAAAGGCGTATAATATATGCGTCACTGTAGGGACTCCCGGCTGTATGTTTGATAATCAAATTTCCTCACCTCAGACCTGCAGCCATAACAATAAAGCTGTGTTGTTTTCTTTTTTTTTATCTCAGTGACAGAAATTCTGACTGCACCAGGATGGAAACTAATACTGAAGTGACAAACTGAATATGCTCCTTCTTATTTCAATGGAAAGCAACATGAAATAGTTCTCTGTAACAGACCTAGATCTTTTACTACACAAGAAAAGCTATTCTGAAGACGTGGTTTACTCACTCCATACTTTACGCTTCTGCATTTTGAAAATCAGCTCCTTGTTTTCTGACCCAGTGTCAAAGTAAATATATATCTACTCGAGACCAAAGAGTAAGCTAATGAAGATGTAACAATCAGAAATAATTGTAGCAGCTCTCCTCAGTTCAGGCCTCTGAAATCGCCTGAGAGGAAAACAACCTGCTCAACAAGCCATCTTCATGCAGCAGACAAGGTAATGCCATGACGCTCTCCACAAAACAACTTAAGAGGACAGCACTTAGAGGTATGTTTCTCCAAAAAAAGCCCCTGAAGAGAGCCAGGCTCGCCCGCTCCACTTCCCCCTTGACTGACAGCAAACTCCAGAGGAGCCACGCCACAGGACACGCACACTGATCCAGTCTGACACGCCTGACCTTTCCAGGGCCGCACGGCTGGCTCACCGTGCACCCTGCCCGGCTGAAAAGGCCATACACTGCCACGCAGGCAGTGCCATCGCCGCCCACCTCGGCTCCTCTTACTGCCATCTCGAGAGCTGGCAAGGTGAAAGCCTGGGACTGCGGAGAGGCAGCCACTCAATCTGAGAGGCTCTCAACCGAAAAACAAGGGGTATGCCATCTGAATTTGGCAGTGATGTATGCTTGGTATTCCCCATTGCACCCTTAGCTGGAGTCAAGATTTTTGTAACGAGTGGATTGTTTATTACAAATTTTGCCATTTGACTGTACAAGGGTGCATTTTTACTTTGACCTGATACCATTTAAGATATTTTAATTAAGGCATAGCTCATACACAAATGATTAGGAATTTGCATAATACTGTTAGTCATCTTGGGGAATGTGCCGTGTGCAGTGGCTGGTTAGTGAGGGGGTCTAACATAGTGTGTCTGCCAACAGTCTTGGTCGAGGCAGAATTATCTCAGAATAGATGCTGCGGGAGCCCACTAAAGAACAAGGGATGGGAGGACTAAGTGCAGAATAGATGTTGCAGCTGTGAAATGAAGAGCTGTCGCATCAAGTGAGCACTTTCCTGAGTAAAGGAAACACTTGGCACAGCAGAAATAAATCATGTGCTCATGTACTTCAGTGTAAGATTGTTTTTTTCAAAACAGAGAAGGAAATTCTTGCGTGCTTGTGACATTTGGTCAGTGCTTTTTATCCATATGTGAGTGTCTTTGAGGACATACAACTGACTGATAGAATGTGAACATGCTATTTTAATGAATAGCCTAAACTAGAATGCAATTTAAAGAATCAAACTGCATTGAAAAATACACATCCACTCTGCTGAGTGAAACACACACACACACACACGCACACAGCTCATGCAGTGACTAGTTGTACTGCATACATTACATCACATTAGCAGTAAGCAAATGCAAATGTCTTTTCTACTGCGATTACAACTAAACATATTAGAGAGATAATTCATATCAAATTAACTGGTTCTACTTTGCTTTTCCGCTCAGATAACTTCTGTGCATCTAAACCGAGCATCTTTGGATAATGTGAAGTCCTGAGATAAGATGCCATGAAATGTAAAGTCTCTGTGTGATACAACAGCAGTGCACCTGTTCTGTAAGCCAACGAGAACACCTCATGAGGGACTCATCACACAATGCAGGGGGAGCTGTGTGTACGGGTCAGGTTTGTGTATGAGACACCCTAACTTTGAACAACTTAAATCAACAGAGAGCGACACCCTCATTCACAGGGATGAACATTCAGCAAAGAGAATCAGTCAGTCACCCTTTAACTTGTCCTTATGGATTCAGAGTGTGTGTGCTTCCATAAAAAAAAAAACTCTCAGTCAGTTTTCAATGTGCAATTGGAGCTTTGGTCCAGTGACAATGAAATCACCGCAGTGTTGCCAGAACACTCGGACTGCAGGCTTACAAACAACATCATTTCTGCTGTGAAAGGGGAGTTCTTTAAATGCTTGGTGATTGGTGAAGGGTGCAAACTGGCAGAATAACAGCACTGGCACAGCTGGGCAGGAACAGTTCATTGTGAGCACAAAGGCCAAACAGATGGTTTATATGTTTGGAAGTTAAGCAAAGAGAAAAGATTCTTTAAATATATTTATTACATTACCCCCCAGTCAAACACACTAGTGTTACACAACCACCTACAACAAAGTGAGTTGATTGCTGGGTGATTGGTCGCAGTTAATTGCCTTTTTTTTTTTTCTTCTTTTTTTTTTTTTTTTTTACAATCAGAGTAGGTATTGTTTTTGACTTCCTGACTACAGTACCACTCCAGTGGGAACACAATCCCATGCATTACTGCTCACCTAGCTGTTGTGTACTATGCAAATCAACAGCAGGACAAAATGGAACTTTTTATTTTTGCATTGATCAAAGGGGCTCCAGTGTATGTGTTGTGCAATGCCTTGTGTGGACACATGTACCTTTTATTCCTCTGGGCCTCCTTCTTATCCATAATGACAGGAACACAGTTCGTGAGCTCGGTCCAGTCTGCGTGCAGCCCGCAGCTCCAGCCTGTCGAGAACCGGGAGAAGAGCCACGACTCCTCTTTCCCTGGTCGGTGACATGTGCATTTCTTCTGACCTGGCTTGCAGTCGCACGGCTGCTCCAAGCGAATATTCCTCACCAAGTGCCTCCCGAAAGTGGTTCCTCCGGTCTTCTGGATGTGCAAAAACACTATCACGTCGTCCCCTTTGATGTTGAACTCCACGTGTCTGTCAAGGTCTCTTTCTGTGAAGTTGAATTTTGACGGTAGTTTCGGAGGGCTGTCGTCCTCCAGGTCTTGATCTCTGTAGAAATCATCGCTGTCCTGGTACGGGATGGAAAGTAGGCTCACCCCCCCCTAATTTCTCCTCAGCCTTAAAGTGGCACGAATTGCTGCCAGCGGGACATATGTACTGGTAACCTATCATAACAAAAAGCACAGCTAAAATAGGAACCAAGATGAGCTTACTGGATCTTTCATCCATCATATCGAGATAGTGTCTTCATTCCATTACTGTGAATAATAAGTAGCACCCGTGGGTTCTTCGGGGATCTATAGGTTAATGCTCCATGCCTCAGAAAGACTAAAGGTGCCTATTCTTTAGGTGCCACATGTTGATCAGATAACACCCTCAGAAGACACATCATCTGCACAAAAGGAGATGTCCACCTTTCGGTTTCTAAAATACTGCACGCAGTCTGCACTGCGCTGGAAATCTTGTCCAAAGTCAAGAGTCATGGCATTCAAATTTCCGGCTGTCCAACTTCTAAAGCCAGTGCAGAGCTGCATCCGTGCCGACGACTCCCATACTCCGGTATCAAGTTCAAAATGAGGCAGCTGATGATGAGAGTTTTTTAGATTCCCCCCCCACCTTCTTTCTTTCTTTCTTTTATTTTTTCCCCCCTCGTGCTGATCCCAGTCTAAATCGCAGTGTGGGTCATTTCGGTAGTTCGGGCTGGATCCTCCGGCAGCATCCTACAGCATCCTCGGCGGTGTGACTGACTGTGGTGAGGCAGAGCATCTGAGAGGATGCTGCTGCATCCGAGTCGACACATATGCGTTATGCTCTCGTCGTGGCTGAGCTGGGAGAGCTCTATATGCTGCATCCCATCCCGTCCACCCCATAATCTTGTGCAAAGCCAGAAGCACACGGACAATGAACTGAGACAACATGGAGATTGCACCCACATGAATATCAAAGCCACTGTAACTTTTTGAAGCGCATTTATCCGAGTGTGACCTTTGATGATTATAAAGAAAGCACTGGTCTCTGCGCGTATAGCTAGTTGCCAGTGTAAGGACACAAGCCCAGCCTTTTTTTAAATAGCCCAATTTAATGCCTAATATGTGCAACAACAAAAAAGAAGAAGAAAAAAGATGGGAAAAAAATAGAATAACAAAAGAAAAAGTACCCTAGGCTACTGTTAGGAGAGACAATTAAAAGTGAAACAGCTGGTTTCTCTGCAGCAGTAGCCTAATGGTTATAGTCACAAATCCCTTGGAACAATAACACATTTGTAAATGTATTTTTATGTATTTTATTTCATTTTTTTTAATAATCTGATCATTCGCTTCATGTCCCTAGTGGCCAACAATGGCCAACGTTTCAATTGATATGAAATGAAGAAAGCTTTAAATGAACCTAAAAAGTGATACCAACATTGAGTTTAAAGGAATAAGCTGCTCTATTAATTTTACACACTGGTCATGGTGGCATGATGTCTTCTGTGGCTCTGGAGGGAGTTTTCCAAAATGACCCTGTTATCATTGTTATCAGTGTTATCTTGGCTTGGAAACTTCAGATTTTGTAAAAGCCTGCAGCTTCACAAGCTGGGTTAATGCAGATCCTAGGAACTGAGCTTTTACCAGGCAGTCTAAGGAAAGATGCTATGGAGTTGCCAATATGGAAATAGTAGAATCCAGCGTTTTTAACTAAAACTATCAGGATATCTCAGCTTCTGGTGCATCAATTTAGACCTTTTTTTCTCCACCTTTTTCTCACAGATACAATTGGAAGTCTCATACTAAATTACTACACAATCCCTTAACAACGGCTGATAGATTGATATAAAAATGTTTTTTTTAATCCAAAATAACTATTATGATTATTGTTTTTATTATTACCTTAGTTATAGCCTAACACTCTGAAGGTTGTAGCTACATCTTAATTTAAACTAATCATAAACATAATGCAACATTGTAATTATTAAATATTTAATTAAGACTCTGGCAGCCTCTTGCACAACCTCCAAAATTGTTTTATTCAATTATAATAAAAGGATACAAAAACATGGCGAATCCAATTAGTAATAAGATAAGAACAAGAATACACTACATAGGCTACTAATTTACATTAAAACGTATTTTTTTTTTTTAAAGGTATTGTAGATGACTGTAGTTGATGGCTTTCTGATTTGTCACCATTTGCATGTATGTCTACAAAACTTAACCTACCATAAAACGAGAAGATGTGATGAGAACATGTTCAAAATGAATCCTGCAGTGTACAAATAGATGCTTACAAATACATTTTTTCATGCAAAATCTTAAGTTATTTTAAATGCAGGACGTTTCCTTGTAAAAGAGTATTTTTTTACACTGTAGTATTGTTACTTTGTAAGATCTGAGTACTTCTTGTCGCACACTTGGGCTGCACAGCATTGCATTGACTCCGCTGCTGCAACACGCTCCACTTAGTTTGGTGGGAAAGTGTTTGAGCTGCAGCCTCCGCCTCTTTAGGTGTCCGCCGCTGTGCCTGAATAAATACAAACTTTACCCTCAGCTTTTTTAAAACCTCACACTCACTGCCAGTAATTATACCCATCTAAACAAAGTCACGCATTGTGCTTAATAATAATATAAATAAAAAATATAATTTTTTTAATTTTACGGTTGTTTCAGACACGAATAACGGTCAGCGCGAGGCCCCCTGTACGCGGCTACCCTGGCAACTAAGTTAGCTAGCTGTGCTGTTAGCTTCCCAAAATACCTGGAGCCCTTTGCTTTGTATGGAAGCGGGTCAGCATCGCTACCGGGGTGAGGGATGATGTATTATTGGCAACACAGTGACCACTGGTTATGCGTTTAAATGTGCACTGTTACATTCTTTTGTCGCCATCGATCTTTGTACACTTTAAATCCCGCTGCTGTACCGTTTTCATTCACGGGAGGCTGTTTTACTTTGATGCGAGAGCTAACTTCATTCTCTGTGTGAGCCTTTTCAAAGTCCGTTACTTTACAAGTAGTTAGGTGTAGTTAACTAGCAGGTCGAAATGATAGCTACAGTCGCATTTCCCCCGCAATTTCTCTGAATTTTGGAGGGTTTCTATAGACGTCTAAGTGCACCGGTGTTGCGGTTTAGTTAATAACTTGTGTGGACTAACTACGTGGCACCGACAGGATCAAGCTAACGGGACGTTCACTGACGGCTGGTGTTTGCTCTCGCTGCAGGTTCAGGTTACGTCTCGCCGGAGATAATGAAGAACGTCATTGTGCTGTCGCTGCTGCTGCTGCTGCTGAACATACATCGTGTCACATCGGCACCCAAAGGTGTCACTGCCAGTCTCCAAGCAAAGTGGAGCATGACGCCTTTCCTCCTGGAGACGAGGTACTCACGCACTCTCACGCATCAAACACGGCCACAGGATTGTATTGTTGAGGTCACGAGTCCAAGTCCCTGAATGCATCCTTTAAACCCCCCTCAAACGTCTTTTGTTTATTTAGTTAACATATATAATATGTGACATATCCTCATTAATATGTCTAAAAACGATTAGATATATGTTATATATTTTGTTGAGTTGTGTAACTTTACTTGCATTATCCAGAATGTTTCCAACAATTTTCCAACATAGAGAAATCTGTAATTATAATCAAGGTAATGGTTTCATTTGGACTCATGTAATGGCGTTATGGTTGTACATTAAATAATATAATATAATTGTAAGATAAATTGTAATTTAATCCAGTATGAAGCCACATCTTTAAAATGCACTTTTTAGATCTTTGTCGTTTTTACCTATATGTTCAACCGGTTGAAGGATTTTAGTCATCATAAGTCTGGATCTTAAAAGTTTTCAGAGAAATAAGCTGAGCAAACTTAACAAAGTTGTATATCTATTGGGGGAAAATTATTCTTAAATTGACAATCCATCCCTAAAAAAATAACAATTATGTAAATATGTGCCCTTTAGTGGATCATAACTTTAGTTTTCACACATAATGGACTTTAGTTATTTTGTTTTTAACACTGTTTCTAACTTACTATGTATTATGTTCTCTTTTTATGGTGTTACTAGAAATGTTGGTCATCAACATATGAGATTTCTTACTTGTGTTTGTAAAAATATGCTGATTTTTTTTATTAAAAAAAAAAGCTAAAAAAAACCCCAAACTACTGCATGCCTGTAAGATCTGTGTAATGTTGTGTGATTATTACATTATAGAACCTAATACTTTCATTTACTCTTGTGCAGCGAGTTTATTGGAGAAGATGGGAATGAGAAATTCTGGCAGTTTGTTGACACTGTGAAAGAGCTCACTGTATACAAGCAAGGAGGTATGTTGTTTGAATCCAAAATAGATTTAAATCATTTTTAATCCTCGACAAGTGTGCTTCTCTTCTAAAAAAAAACTAAACGTAATTGTTACTAAACTATGTTGATGTGTCTCACAGAGTCTGTGCGTTCGTACTACAACTTGATCCTTAAGAAGGCTGGCCAGTTCCTCACAGATCTTCAAGTTAATCTCCTGAAGTTTGCTCTTTCCCTGCGGTCATACTCACCAGCCGTTCATGCAGCGCAGCAGGTTTGTTGTGATCAAAATAGTATGACTATTTTAAAAACCCTTTCAAGAGCACCTTGAGAATATTACGGTTATCAAGTGAGCTCGATCCTACTTGTTAGAGGTGGTTACATTCTCTGCAGGCCTTACTTACAGTTGCTCTCAATTTCTTTGGCAAAATCCTTAAATGACAGTCATTAATCTCAAACTACTTTATGACATACTACACATCAATAACTCTTTATCTCACAGCAGTTTGTGGTTTCTTACAGAATTGAAATGTGTAAGGTTAATTGTCTATAATTGATCCGGTGACAAACTCCGTTTACGCTGGTGATCAAAATCGATGATTGCTTTTTGTGTTACTAACAACTGTTTGATATCAAATCTGGCTTTGTCTTAATGCCAAAAGATATTCATCTCAGAACAATCTTTAGACCCAGTATAGTTCATTTTAAGTTCAGCCTATCACATGTTGAGTCATTGCAAAAATGCATTATCAGATTTAAGTGAAACATTTTTTATATGGCCATTCTTTTGTTTGAAACAAGCACATTTGGCTGCCAGTGTAAATCAGGATGTCCAGCTACCAGAAGTCTTAAGATAAGATCAAAAGGTTGATTTCAAGGAATTCTTGTTTCTAGATAACATTGGTCTGACCAGGCCAGGCCTTGTCGTGGAATTTGGTGCAGATATTTATACTCTCCCGAGGGTGAATCCTAATGTCTTTGATCTCCTGACTTCCTTTAGTGCCACCAGAAGGTCAACGTTTTAATTTATCCAGGGAAATATCTCCACATCTGCTAGATGGATTGAGGCAATCAGATATTCATGGGCCCCAGAGGATGAATATAAATGACTTTAGTGCTCTCCTGACTTTTCATCTAGCGCCATCATCAGATCTTAGTACTAATTAACACATGTTAGCATGCTAACTCTCCAGATCTCAGATGGTGAACATGGTACTGTAAACATTACCTGCTAAACATCCGCATTATAACTGTGAGCATGTTAGCATGTAACATTAGCATTTAGCTCAACGCTGTGCACATGTACTGCCTTATTCTCTAGCATGGCTGTAGCCTTTAAGTCTTGGTTATTACCAAACGGACATTGTTATATTGCTATAGTTTTGTTAGTTGCATAACTGATGAGACGTTAACCTCACTCAACCTTAATGTTATAATAGGGTGCGAAGATGAACTTAGGTAAAACACAATACTAAAACATGAAATTAGATAGTTTGTCGGAACATGGTGAGAATACACCTTCATGCAAGTCAAAATACTAACTTGTCTTGAAACGTCAGACCTTAAAATAATGGCTAAAACTTGCAGGACTGCAGGATCTGTAACAGACATACGAGCAAAACGAGATGACATTGCTAATCAAAACAAAGCAAGTGACATTTGTTTGAATTAAGTCAAACAGCCTTGCATAGTCAGCACTAGATAATCCATATCCATACTCACACATAATTTGGACTAGAGTTACAATCTAAACATGAATGATCTCACTTACTGACAGGTATAAGTTTAGCATGGTCACAGGTGCAGCTACAGGTTGTTTCTGAAACACATTTATACTACAGAGGAGTGTTGTTACCGCAATTCCTTAATACGAAACAGGCAGATTTCAGAGAGGAGCAACATCTGACTCGTGCCAGAGGAGAAGGTGTAAATATTCATGGTGGTTTGGTAAGAGAAAGGTGGACAGAGAGGACAGGGAGGAGACAGGGACAGGGGACAGTTCTGTTGCAGAGGAGATTTACATATATTTCTCTCTACAATAGTTCCTGATTTCTGTGAGATTTTCCTCTTTACTGTAAAATGCAATAACAATTCAAGTTCTCGCAATATAGATTTTATATTACTGTTATGTACTTACTTTAAGTAAAGGGAATACATGAAGTGTAGCGTTGTTAAACATTTTTTTTGTTGGGACTGGAGTTCATATGACATTTTAAATAGACACTGAGTTGGCTGTGGATTAAATTTGACGTTAATACTCGTGATTTATGAAATTTCAGTGCTCTCCGTGTACACAATTCTTTAGCCTTTACATTGCGGTTTCAGCAATGATGAGGAGAAATTAAATTAAGTTCTCTAATTTTAAAAACATGTATAATATTTTAACAACTAACGGCCTTTTGTTGCTAAAAATGAAGTGTTGTGGTGCAAAATGTAAATAGCTGATTGCTGGAGAATATTGAGAATAAATCAGTTGATTTATCTGTGATTAACATTGGCCCATAGTTAGAGAGTAAGAGGTGCAAACTAGACCCTGGCAGTGTTGAGGTCGTGTTGTGGCCAGTGTGTTATGGAACATTCCTTCACTGCTTCACGCTCTTTAACAGATAGCCAGGGATGAACCTCCGCCTGAGACCTGCCCTGCCTTTGTCTCCGTCCATGGTCAGCATAGCTGCAGCACCAAGGACATCAAGAAGCTCCTGAAGGCAGCTGCAGGCAGGTAACACGGAATATCTACTGTCTTCCCCTCTGTGGAGAAACTCAATCTGTACAGAACAAGATGAACAGTTTACGCAGTTATTTTTCAATTAAAATGTTGCTTTTACCGATGGAATTTTGCCTGAAATCAACATAGAAATGTTTTCATACAAATAATTTCATTTCTGAAATGTCTTTTTAATAACATTTGTTAAATGTTTACAGGCCAACACCATATTTATATAAGAACGATCACACATATCCAGGGGTCAATAAAACAGATGTGCCAGTTGTGATCCTTTATGCTGAGATTGGTACCAAGAAGTTCACCTCGTTTCACAAGGTGCTGTCAGAGCGGGCTGCAGAGGGCACACTTGTATATGTGCTGCGGCATTTTGTAGTGGTGAGTAGCAACGCTTCTGCAGCCGTTTTAAAGTGATGTTAAACTGATTTAAATAATGTGGTTTTCTGTTCGTCTCAGTGGAAAAAAATGATCTCGTAATCTAACTTTCATACAGACAAACTCTTAGGTTTTAAAGGATAAGGCTTGCAATATTCAATATTTTTCTTATTGTCAACAATTCTCATGAAAAGATCAAACCGACACTGAATCTACCCTACTTACAAGTATTGCCTGCACAGCCAAAGCCTAATATAGCTTATTCCTCCGTGCCATTAGACCTCCATTGTTTCATCTTTACTTTCAATGATGGCACTATTGCAGTGATACAACAGTGACATATTATTCCTTTTTAGTCAATTCCTCAAAAAAAAATCAACAGATATAGATGTCTTTGATGGAGTAAAAGGTGTTTTTCTTTAAGATGTCTGTTGGAAGAAAACCAGAGTGTGGGTGTGAAAGCACAAGGCAGTGCTTTGAATCAGTGTCAACGTTCAATGTCGGTGAATCTGCAGCTGTATGTGGGGGCCCATGTGCTTCTTGTTTCCACTGCTAAAATATGGGATAGATCATAACATTTCCTGACTGTTTAATATCGAAAAATATCTTCTGGTAAACAGTTAGCCGATCATGTATAGCCATACGACACATTGCCAGAAGGATGTGGACAGCTGGACATTACAGCCATATGTAATGGATGTTGGCCTATAACGTCTGGGCTCTGTGCAAGTCAGTAAAGCGTTAACACTTTTCTTCATTGGAGGAGTCTAGCCCAAACAATGAAAATCAATCCCAGACCATCACTCCTCCACCAAGCTGTGCAGCAGGTCCCGCTGACTCTTGGCATTGCACATGGTCATGCTAGGCATGCGTGCTGCTGTTCAGCAGTAGAGACTCATATCATGAAGTTCCCAATGACAGGTGCTATATGTTGAAAGTCCCAGAGCAACACGGTGAAGTTGTGGCTCGTTTTCGCACATTATTTAACTACTGTTCCTACGGTGGCAGGTTTACATACATTAGTCAACTATGAATCGTTTATTTCAATTTCACAGAATGCCGTTTAATGTGGTCAAAGCGGGAATGTCAGTAAATCAGTCTGCATTGATCTATGAATGAATGTGGGCGAGTCTTACAGCATCTGTTGTCCACAGTGGTTTTATTGCATGAAAAGCTTCTCCTGCAGTTCTTGAAATCCCTGCAGCATCTAGAGAAGCGTCGCACCATAGCGCACTGCTGTTACGCACAACACTGTGGTCGGCACAGCTGAACCAGAGCTATATGACTGGTTCCGGTGCGCTCCGGCAGCACTACACCTATGCCCACTAAACATCATGTGCTGACGTTGCTTCCCGAGGCACTTTTGGAACTCGGTAGTGACTGATGCAAATTGGAAGTGAAGACAATTTTTCGTGCGTCAGCATTCAGCCTACTGATGTGCAGCTAAGCTGTTGTTGCTTCTAGGCCTTTCCGTTTCACAATAACAGCACTTACAGTGTACTGTGGCAATATCTAGCGGACCAGAAATCTAATTAACTTATCGGAAAGATGTAATCTAATCATACTGCCACGTTGAAAGTCTCTTAAGTGTGACCCACTCTACTCCCAGTGTTTGTGAAAGGGAGATCAACATGTCTGAATGCTTGATTTTATTTGCCTGCTAGCTAAACCCACTAATTAGAATGTGTGTTCACATCATTTTGGCCATATATTGAATAGAGGTATAGGCAGAAAGCATCCCCCATGGGATGGATCTGCAGTATTCATGATTACTTTCACTGTACTTTTGACAGAAACGTACATGTAAACAAAACTCTTTTCATTTAAGCCTTTACTCTGCTCCTCACTGCTTGCAGCATCCAAAGCCTCAAAAGATGCTTTTATCTGGGTATGGTGTTGAGCTGGCTATCAAAAGCACTGAATACAAAGCTGTGGATGACACCAAAGTAAAAGGTCAGTTTGTGACTTATCAACCATTCTGTGCTGAACTTCGCTGAGTCCAAGGCAATAAAACAGAAAATATTGTGCTTTGTAGATTCAGCTATAAACGCTGAGGATGATAACAATGATGAAGTCCAAGGCTTCGTTTTTGGAACATTAAAGTAAGTAGCTTAAATGTAACATGTCATTTACCGGAAATATTTTTTTCATCTATTGCATTTTCTGGAGTTGCTGCTGGGCATCCTGTGCTTTGCGTGACTTGGTAATGAAGATGTTTGCATCTTCCTCTTTTTCTTTTTTCCTCTCTTAAGGAAATCTCACCCTGAACTCCAGGAGCAACTCCTCGAGCTTCGCAAACATCTCCTGGAGAGCACCAATGACATGGTCCCTCTCAAAGTGTGGGAAATGCAAGGTATCACATTTCTATTTCTGTGGTTCAATGCTTATAAGAAGAAACTTAAGCATATACAGTTACTGCAATGATGAATTTAGTTGTTTTAGCTTTAGAGTTGCTGCATAATATTATACCATTTGTGGCTGAAGATGCTTTTATTTTGTATTGTTGTCTTTGACTAACAGTTAATCATTTTAACACAGCATATTGAGTGTAATGTCCTCTGATTGCCTTGCATGTGTTTAATGTGTCTAAACATTATGTGCGTTGGTAGAAATAAAGGATGATGATTATATTATTTGATCTCCACAGATCTTAGTGTCCAGGCAGCTGCCAGGATCATGTCCGTGCCAAAGTTTGATGCTTTGAAGCTCATGCGAGACCTCAGTCAGAACTTCCCAAGCAAAGCCAGGTCAGAAAATTCATCTGGTTTTCTGTTTCTGGCTGACTGGTTAACATATTTGGTACCATTCCAAAATCCATATTTTTAGGAGCCCTACTCTGTGTTACAATGTGTGAATCCAGGCACAACAGATGCTGTTATTAAAGTGCACATTGAAAATGTCTTTTATAAACGTATTTGTTTGAGCATTATCCACAGTAAATACAACCTAAATTCAGATGTCTTTTCAACTTTTTGATGTTGGCTTATTTTGGCTCAGGCAGCTTGTGATAAATCCAAAAAGTGCTGAGTAAGAGTCAGGTGTTTTATCGGGAATTGGCTGAAAACGTACCATCTTGAGGGCCCACAGATTTTTGAAGATTAAAACTGGCATTTTACTGCCGGCTTGGGATGCGGTAAAAGCTGATGGGGACTGTACATGTTTCACTGTTCCCACAGATCACTGACAAGAGTGGCCGTAAAGCAGGAAATGAGAAAAGAAATTGAGGAGAACCAAAAGGTGCGATATAATAAGCAGTTTTTCCATATGATGGTGCAGGAGGTTTTCTTTGATAACATCCTTAGCCATTGCACAAGTTTTATTTTAGACAATGAGATCCAAATCTGTATCTGAAATAAATTGCAAAACAACATCAAATGTGACATTTTATTTTCTCCTACTCTGCACATGTTATCCCGTGTACATACTGCTGTAGTCTCTGCCCATCTTTTCTTGTCGAAGATCAGACGTTAAAGGTTGAAGGGTTTTGGCATTCGACTAAAAACTCTGAGTTTGTTCTTTCAGCGTCTCGGGGAGACCGTTGGCGTTCACCCGGGAGACGGGGAGCTCTTCATTAACGGACTGCACATTGATCTGGACATTCACAACCCTTTCAGGTAGAAACCCAGCAGGAGGGAGCAATGGTCTGTCTGTGCTCTCCCTAGGAAGCCTCAGACTTTTGCTTTGGCTCAGTAATCCTGTTGCAACAAGATCAGAGTTTGGTGCACAGCAAAGCCTCCCAGCTAATATGTATTACAAAAAAAAACAAAAAAACAAAAACTAACTTGTGATTTTGTGCAGCATTTTAGACATCCTCAGAGGAGAGGCCAGGGTCTTGGAGGGGCTTCATAACCTAGGCATAAAAGGAGAACATCAGGGAAAGCTGCTGAGGTTACCTGTGAACGCTGTGGATGACAGCTACGCCTTAGATATCAGACATCCAGCTATAATGGTGAGTCCTGTCGAAATGCATTATTCTTCTGGCCTTTTCTTCTTTGTGTACCAGGGTGGGATTCAGTCATCAGGCTATTGCAACAGCATTGAGCCTGCCAGAAACTTCAGGTATTATATTGGGAAGAAAAGCTGTCAAATGAAAAACTTTTCATTTTGGCCCTTCTGGCCATTTTAATATTCTAGGTGCTAGAAAAAGAAATATTTTAAGCATTTCCATATTCAACCAAGAGGTCTGTAAGTTCAGCTTGTATCTCCCCTTCTAGATATGGAGAGTATGTAACATTATGTGTGTCTGAGGGAGACACACGCATAGAGGGAGAGTGTAAGAGAGATAAGGATAGTGTGCCAGCCAGCGAGGCAAACGTTTGCACTGTGGGGAGGCGTTTACCACTGTTCGTGCCAGATTGGCCAGAAATGATGGATCATTTTTGCAATTATGGTCATTTCTCATAAAAAGCAATATCTAATATCTTACTGGTGGAGGGTAGTAGGGCTTTATGACAAGTGTACATGTTGAATGTTGTGCACATTTATCCATCATATTTCTGTCCACAAAACTGTTGCTACAGCTTTATTTACATATTATTTACATTACATAGGTTTATTGAGCAGGTAGGTTTCTTTAGTTAAAGCACATTTAGTCCACATTGCTTTAATCACTGTGGACTTGCAATGATTTTATCTCTGTGTTGTTGTCCTTGTATTGTATTTATTTTACCTATAGACCTATGTGTCTGAAATTAAAATTAAGTTGAATTGAAAATACACCTGGTGATTTAAATATTTCACGTGTAGAGCAGGAAAGGGATTATTCTTTTCATAAGTTACCTTAACGTAACACTAGGCAATATCTTGGTGCTCTTGACAAATAACAGGATACGCTTATCAGCCCACTCATGAATGTCAAGAACAGGGTGTAGTTGCAGAGTACATAGTAAAACAAAAGCAAAAGAGTTCGGTATTTATATACTGCCACGTTTGTTATCAGAGTAAGCCAAGTGTTCGAATTTGTGTCATTCACCATCTTGATCAAAAACCCAATATTGGTTATAAATGTAAACAAAACCCTCAGATAAAGCAAAAGCCAGTATTTAGATTTCTTTTATACGTACCATGTCACATCCATTAAAGACATGTAGGCAAGTGAAAAACACCATTCCACAATTCAGAAGGGTCCTTGAGTGAGGTATTTCATCTCTGAGCTCATGAATGAACTTGTGAATATCATCGTTTTCACACAAGCCTTCTTTTTGTCATGCACTTTCCAGTGGATAAATGACATAGAGAATGACCCACCCTACCGCAGCTGGCCAACAGGTGTACAGGAGCTCCTCAGAGCCACCTTTCCTGGAGTCATCCGGCAGATCCGACGCAATTTCTTCAACCTGGTGAGTGCCCTGAAGGCCAGGAACGCTGCAGGGTCGTGGGGATAAAAGAGGTTGGAAGTGAGAAAGGTCTTCTTGCTTCTGACTCCTCTCCGCTAAACAATTTGACAAAAACGATTTAATCTCGTTAACGTTAACATTGCCTCTGGTTTGTGTTTTCTGCTCAACTCTCATTCATCCAGGATCCAAGTCGGATAACGAGTATTTGTAAATGAATTATAACGATGATGCCTTTGTTCTTAGGTGCTGTTCCTAGATCCAGTACGGGAAGAAAGTGTTGAGCTGGTGAAACTAGCAGAGCTTTTCTACAAGCACAAGATCCCCCTGAGGTTGGTGTTGTTATTTCTCACATCTCAACTGCTGCTTATATAGTCCACCCTTAGCATTTTTAATTCTAACCAGGTAGTGATTCTCATTTCACCTGCGAATTGTGTACTTGTTTTTGCCCCCCTCTCTATAGAATTGGATTTGTGTTTGTTGTCAACACAGAGGATGAGATTGATGGCTTCTCAGATGCAGGGGTTGGATTTTACAGACTGTTGAATTACATTGCAGACGAGTATGATTTATCCCAGGCTCTGATGTCCATGGTCTTAGTAAGTATATCGCATGTATAAATCTCTGTTGTTTTAGAAAGCACTTCTCGAAGAATAAGCTAAATAAACTCCTTGCCAGCTCATATCTCTTCGTGCCTCAGAAGTCAGTCGTTTCATTGTGCCTCGTGTTCCCATGGTTTGAGACCTTATTGGACTAGATGAGTCAGTGGGATTTTGCCTCTGGTATCAGCTCTTTCAAAGAGACAGTGTTGGGAATTGTTGAAAGTTGCAGGGATCTGAAGACAGTGCATTTGATCTGACTTGCCACTCTCCTGCAGTTGTACAACAAACTAGATGTAGGGGAGACCCTGTCTGTTGATACGATCTCTGCCTACCTGAAGAGAAAATTCCCTAAAGCCAATGCTGAAAGGATTCTTGGTGTAGAATCCGAGTATGATGACAAAAGAAAGGTAAGGAAATAAAATAGCTCTCTCTTTTTTTCTTCCTGTTTCTTGGAAGTGAGAATAATTACTTAAAAAATGAATAATTAATTGGGAGCAGCCAATGACTCGATCTATGTTTTGTGTGCTCCAGGACGGTGCCCTCTTCTACAAAAAGAGTGGCCTGGGTGCCATACCGTTGGCTTTATTTAATGGAGTCCCTCTCAGCCCCGATGAGATGGACCCAGACGAGCTGGAAACCATCATCCTGCAGCGCATAATGGACACCACCACCGCCTTCCAGAGAGCTGCCTTTATGGTACAACACGTATATCTACTTCCGCTTCATTAGAAACCTGCCAAACCTAACTCTTTTTTTGTCCCAGGAGTGGAACCTTTAGGTCAATATACATATACATATATACAGTATGAGTGAATTGAAGTAAATAAACCCTAGATAAGTGCAGTTCATCCATGCTCATACTTTGCATGCAAGTCATATTTCACATACTAGCCTGGGGTTCTGTAAGCTTAATATTAGATATGGTTTATTGCAGCAGCAGAGTACATGATTAAAACTGAGCTAATACTGTGTGTTTACCGTAATAGGGTAAATCATTAAAAGTATATTACTTATTTGATTAATAGCCAGCACATTGCAGTTTTACAGTTTCTAAGTGTATACATATTCCATCCCTGGCTCGTATTTACAGACACATTTACGCTGCACTGTTAACTTTTCAGAAATACGCCATAGGCAAGATCCAGTAATTCCTTATGGGTTGATGTTCTCATTGATTCACTCTCATCTTTTTTTGTGTTTTGCCTACAGGGCCAGTTGACTGAGGGCTCAGATGTGGTGGACTATCTAATGGAGCAGGCCAACGTGGTTCCCAGGATGAACCCTCTTATTTTAAGCACTGACCGGAAGTGCCTGGACTTCACTGCCAAACCAGGTGAGCCTGTGCTTCTCATCTTAAACTATGTACTATTGATTCACTGCCTATATTTCTCTCATTTTTCCCCAACTGTTCCTTTCTTGGAATGATTTCAGTTGTGGATGATTGGGAGGACACGACTATGTTTTCATACTATGACTCCAGAGACAAAACAGCTGTGATGGCTAAGAGAATGAAGTACTTTACAAATAACGGTAAGAAGTCACTTATTGTTTTTTATTGTGCCTTGGTTTCCTAATTAACACAATTTCAGAAGAATACACACCATTTCATTGTCATGAATACATCACGTATTCAAGCATCTGCATTTTGTCCTCTCAAGTAGAACAACCGTTCTGCATTTACTTGTTGAAATTCTGTGAAAAGGCAGTATTTGAACAAAAAATTAATCCTACATGGCTTTACTGATCTATGAAAGTGTGAAATTGACCTTTGTTAAAGCAGACAGGCTGCGCCTCCAGCAAGATAATTGCTGGGTCTGCTGACTGGCTTTCGGCCAACGGTCTAAATGGTCTTCAGAGCTGCATTTCACTGCTCAGGCCTGGAGTGTAGCTGTCTCAGTGAGTCTGAGGAGGCTGATTGCCATCCTCCCTCTGTGGACTAACTGACCGGCCCACTGCCTGCTTTTCTGACTGACTGACTGGGGGGGATATGTGTATGACAGGTGGCACACTTCTCCACTAATATACTGCGCTCTCTGCCACATGCCTCAGTCTCTCTCACCTACACACAAACTGAACATTCACTCTACCTAATTTTCACTTCTCACTTTCATCGGCTTCTCATCAGTGCATAAGCATGAGCTAACCCTTTTAAAGGATTAGCAGCTTTTGCTTAATGCCATGTAAGCATTTCGGTTGACACTGAGACAGGAAACTGCTCAAAGATACATTTGCCCTCCACTGGTACTTTCATTATATCGCAGTTTGCTGTACAAAAGTCAGGAAACTGCAGCGGACGGCAGGGTGGACTTGTCATAATGTATTTTAACATAAGGCTTAAATTGAATGCCATGTGATATATACCGTATGTATTTAGAGCACTATACAGTTATTAGGTGATTCACACACAATCCTGGTTTCAAATATTTCCAATATGAAAAATGTAAAAATACATAAATAATTTAATAATACTTTTCTTTGGGACAATTAAACTCAAAGCGTATATTGACAATATGTCAAATTTTTTTCACATTTCCCAGAACAAGTCCTTGAAAAATCTCATTATCGCAACTATCCAAAACATTTAAAAAAAACAAATAGTTATTTGTATTTTTGAAAATTAGTTATTTACAGGGCTATACAGAGTTACATGGAATTCTAGGATTTATTATTTTTTTTCTTACACCCTTATGATCTACAACCAGTGTTTTTTGTAATATTTCATGGAAAGCTGTGAAATGCTGCAAAACTGAAATAACAAAACGTATTAATTCTTCACACACAATTGAAAAGCTAAATATTATTTGTTACTTGAATGATTAAACCCTCAACTATCACCTCTTGTGCCTCAGATGAGGATGGGATGAGCGCTGTGACCATTTGGATAGCGGGAGATTTTGAGAAGGACTCCGGAAGAAAACTGTTACTCAATGCTCTGAAACATGTGGTGAGTATCATCAACTCTCCTGTGCACCGCTCCCCATTCTATCAACCCCTCATTTACTTTCTATAAGGGAACACTTTGGAACACGTGTGTTGTTGTTTGTGATGCGTTTGAAAGCATAAATACTGATATTATTGTAGTGAAATCAATCGAGAATCCCAACACCAGTGCAAGATTTCTTTATTTTATTCCAGACAATATATATCACAAGCCTTAAATTCTTCCAAGGAATTAATGTTGACTTAATTAATAACGTTTTTCAGATTAGTCTGACTTTTACACAAATATTGCTGCTATAAAACTGTAAATCTATATCTAATATACAAGCAGAAGAGATGAAGTACATTGAGATACTTTATTAAAGATTAAAGCATGCCCATATGACCTAAAACGAAGTACATTTTTACTCTGTATACCCTCCCAACAATCATTAATAGAGGCCTCTAAAATGAAATATTCACATGTTGATACACTAAAGGTGAATTCAGTGTGACCCAGCAAGATGGATTTTTTTATCTGTCATGAAAAGATTCCTTGCTGTTAGAATAAGCAGAGTAGAAGAACCCTTTACTGTTACTTTTAAGCAATCAGCGCTCTCTGTCAGTGACACCTGCGGTCTGTGGAAATGAGAGAATGTGGGATATTTTTGTGAATTATATCACTGATGTGTGTGTGTGTGTGTGTGTGTGTGTGTGCAAGCAGAAGGCCAGCCCTGGAGTGCGAGTGGGGGTGATAGATAACCCCAGTGGAAAGCCCAGCGAAGATAACACTGTGCTGTACAGGGCTATCTGGGCCTCTCTCCTCACCCAGAAGAATAAGGCTGCAGCAGAGTTTGTGCAAAAACTCCTGAAAGAGGAGAGCAGCCAGCTCCTCCGAAAAGGGACCAAGATAAAGGACTTACTGATGCAGGTAAAGGAGTGATTAAGGAATGCTGTTATTTTCATTTTCTTCGATCAGAGAAAATCCAATTTCAGATATTTTAATTTGCTTTGCTATTTCTTTTACATATTAAATTACATTCAATATTTCAAGCAAATGAAAGCTTCAGATGTACGGTTTAGATTCTGTATTTTTGGCCATTACATCAAAGTATTAAGTTTTCATTGTAGATACAGCTTTGCATCAATTGATTTGCTGATTATATTGTCATATGAGACTAGATGAGGTCTTGTCATTATTGTTACATGACAATTTGTGCTAGTTTTCCTGTCCTTAAGGCTGCATTACAGTCACAGTAAGTCTGGCTGGACATTCAGCCTCAGTACTTCTTTGATACTGAACAAAATGTCTGTCGCACAGCAAATTAATTGAAAGCCGACATCAAATATCTGGTCAGATTCATAGTTTGGTTTTCTTATTATTTGATCCGGTAGTTTCTGATTTTAAATCAAAGTACTGTGAAATGTAGACTTTATTTTGGAAAGTTTCTTGTATAGCGGCTTGTGTTTAGACAACATTTCACATCTCTTAAGAAATGGATTTTAGATTTATCAAAGTAAAGTATCAAAAAAAGTATAGTTTTGATATATACCAAGACTCAAAATCTTTATTGGAGTGAAATAAACATTTAATGGCCATCGTGTCAATATTAGTACTAATTATAGTTTAATTTCTTACAATTATACTCTGAAAGCACCAATAGTCATCTCTATAATAGTTTCACAATATATTAATATACATTTATATCCATAAATATATATTTGGTTAGCCCTATTTGACACAAAACAAACGAACAAACCCTAATAATATTGGATTTCTAGCACATGGGATCTGCTTCCTGACTGACAGAAAGGAACATTTTACACGATCATAATTACAACCAGTGTACGTGGGACTGAGATATCTCGTACCTCCTGCCACCACAATTCGCTGAAATCTGTCAACACAATCAGGAAAAACGGAAAGATTTCTGATGCCGGCGGTCGGGGCTGATTGAAAAAAATTCCAATTTATTATCTGCCGTGTTAAACACATGAATGCCTTTGTGCTGAGGTGTTGAGAAATCCCCTGGCATTTCTTTTGACATTATAGGAATGTGTCAGAGAGCCATGGCCAGTAAAGAAGGAAACATAAGAACAATGCAAAAGTATAGTTTTATAGTTTGTGCTACACAAAATGTATCAAATTGACAAGTGAGATACCATTTATTTATAGATATAAGGGTTGGATCAAATCTGCTGTCATGGTATGTGTGATTTTATATTATGATATTGATTCATATTGTGATATTTTCTGTAAATGTAATTGAAAATTTAGACATAAAATAACCATATAGAAATGTCTGTTTTGGACTGAAGCAGTGTAAGAAGTACAGTACCTGAGGTACTTCATCACATTGCTGCAAAACCCTATGAATCCAACACTGCCATAAAACAGTCCTGCTCATTGATTTGCAACACTGCCTGCGGTGGATTTATACAACCAGAGATATTAAAGGGATAGCTACCCAAAAGAAAAAAACAGTGTGTCGCGCTCTAACAGCTGAAATTTATATTGTATTATGATATATAGCATCATATCAACCAAGCATAACAGATATGCAGGACTACAGCACACGTTTTACTGTGTTTATCGAAGAAGTCCAATTTTTAGGGTTTGATCATTTGAATGTTTGATTCTTTGAATTTAGGTCGGTCCCTTTGTGTCAGTGAAAGGTGTATTTGTGGAATGCATCTCTGCAAAATGGGAAACAATTGATTCAACACTGATATTATTGATAACGTTTTAGATAGAGTTTATGAGCATAATGGCAAAAAAAACGAGGAAAACAAAGGTTGGATAAAAGCACTTACAGAGATTTGTCTGCCACCGCTTTCTTGATTCAAGTGCACAGTCAGGGAAAATTGTGATTGATGAGCCCATCTTTTCATTCCCCTCCCGAACATCAGCTAACAGAATACATTTAGAGCACGCATGACGCTCCACAGCCTGTGGATGCCAAGGCAAGCAGCCACTCGGTTCCACTTGATCTGTCACAGGGGCAGGTATAAGGCGGGCTCCACATGCTGAATCTTTAACTTTAAAGTGCTGGTGGATACCTGGTCTCCGGACCTGATGAATAGCCAAGCTCCTGTTCACCGTTCATGGTTGTGTAAGCCACATGTGTTCAGCCAAGCCTGACCATCACTCTGCTGCTGTGAGCAGTCTGCAGCCACTAGTGCTCTCCATGCTGTAGTGTGCAGTATCCGCCCACACGGCATTACACACCAGAAAACAAATTCTCAGGCGCTAATCAACAAATCAGCTGACAGGAGAGCTCCCATCTCTTCCATCAGGAATAAGTCATACAGCGCAGGTTACATTTGGGACCAAACATGACAAACTGCCCTTCAATTATACCAGCCGTAAACAATGGGGAGAGAATGAGCTGGAAATAGCAATGAAAAGATGGGTAGGAGGTGGCTGTGTGAGTTGAGACCCAGAGTCGAGGGATATGAGTTTATTATTGGCTGCCAGACTTGCTGACTGGATTGTGCTGACATTATTGGTATTTCACCTGTTCTCCTGAGGAGAGATGTGGGAGATACTAATAACCTGACTCCACAAACCCTCCACACTCCCACACCTAATTTGTTATAGACAAAAAATTTGCCGAGGCTTAATTAAGAGTTGGTATATTAATTACAAATTGATTAATCTCATTTTCACTCGTGCATTTCTGACAGCTCGGTCCTCTGGCTGAAATATTTCATTTTTGAAAACTGCAGTGATTGCGCTGATACAAGGCATCAATGATGTTGATGTGAATAATGTTTTGGCCTCACATGCATCATTCCTTATGGCAATGCATCACTCGGATCTTGTTTTGGATAGGCTGTAAAGGGAGAAAGGTCCTTGAGCTACTCTATTGGTCTGCAGTACATCACAAATCCAAATGTGAGCCAACGACGCAATCAATTCATCTAACATCCTAAACAAACTTCTGTTATTCTGCTGTAGGGCATGGACGATGATGCCTTTGAGAAAAAGTTCAACACACTGGAAGTGGATTTTATTCGCAGTCAGCAGCTGTTTTGTCGAGACGTCCTGAAACTGAGTCCTGGACAAGGGGCGGTGATCAGCAACGGCAGGGTGAGTGGGCATCAACCCCAGCACAGCTCAATAAGCATCTTCCCAGTTATTTCAGAATATTGATCCATATAATTCTGCATAAAAAGTTGAATAGACCGCGATATGTTGTCAGGAAGGTAAAGCGGTGAAATGTTGCTGCTATTGTTTGGAACAGTGGAGTAGGATCCGCTAAGCCGCTGCACTTTGGAGGATTGTCCTTCTCGTGTTTCCGGAGTGCTTCCTTAGCACTGTTCAATCAGCATGAATGTTTGTCAAAGGTCACAGGTGGCACAAACTGCACGGTGTGTGTGTGTCTGTGTGAGTGTCTGTATGTGCTGACTGTATGTGTGTACAGAGCTGGTGACTGATATCTCAGCAGCAGTGATGCTGACAGCCACGGATGAAGAGGCCAGCCTCAGAGATGGCAGTAACAATTAATATCATTTTACATTCCTCTGCTGCAGTGGCAAGACTCCCAAAATAGAAAGGAGGAAAACAAAGCCACCATCACTGAATGCCATGACTTTAAGTGGATAAAACACTGTGTTACAATCCCATTACATTTCAACTGCCCTTGGCAAGTAGTAAATAATACATGCGGAGATAAGAATTCTAAAAGTTGTATTCTGACTGCATTACTGTCTTCATTTACTGTAGATCCTTGGTCCATTTGAAGAGCAGGAAGAATTCACTGTGGAGGATTTCCAGTTGCTGGAGAAGATTACACTGAGCGGCTCTGCAGAGAAAGTCAAAGTCAAAGTTAAACTGATGGGGATGAAGCCAAAGCAGTATGTTTGTATTTTTCTGTCTCGTTATGCGAGTTAACTGCCTCTTTCTCTGTCTGTGATAAACATTGGAGCCATAATGGCTCTAATGTGACCTTATACCTTTTAACATTTATCTCTTTGTGCCACTTCAGTCTTGTCTAGAAGGTTCTATTAACGACGAGCGGTGTTAACTATCTTGTGTTCTGTAATGCACAACGTATAATAGTTTCTCAGTTTGAAGGTACGGTAGCCATTATTGATTTATGAGGCTACCTTGTTAACAGCTTGATGTCACATTATGTGAGCTCTGTTTGACATCTCTGCTAAAACCTAGTATTAATAAGTGATGAACCGACCCTGTTACACCTTTTTTCCCTTAGCGCCAGTGACTTAGTCATGAAAGTTGATGCCCTCCTAACTGCAGCCCCCAAAGGAGAAGTCCGGAGGGATGTCCAGTTTATCAAAGACAGTCACAGGTGGGCAACGTTTTTAAAAAAAAAAAAAAAATTCTCCCTCTGTTTACTCTCCTATTGGCACGGCAGTCTCACAGGGAAGTGTTTACTCTCCTTTTGTTATAATAGATCTGAAAATTGCTATGCCATCATTTCAAGCAGTGCAGGAAGGCAAATCTTTTGATTTGCAGTTCTGCTGAATAAGGGTTGTACAACCTCGTGTGGCTGAATCCGCTTTGGTGTGCTTGTTCTCCCCCTCAGTGTGCTCCATCTCTCCCCGCGTGATCATGAGGTGTTCTATGATGTTGTGGCCATTGTTGACCCCCTCACTAGGGAGGCACAGAAGATGTCCCCTCTACTGATTGTGAGTTGTGTTCTTCCTTCCTGCTAATACTGCAGGGGCACTTTAAAATCATTTTCACTGAAAGGAAAGGTACAGAAATGCAAAGCTTTACAAAAGATCACATATTATTTTTTTTTCCTATCCTCAAATGACCACATGGTTATGTTCTTTAATGCACATAGTTTATGCTCACAGATACTGAAGCTTCCAACACCTTTTAAAAGCATTTGTTGCCAGTGAAATTGATCAGAAACATAGAAACTGTCCCATTCCTTGTGAGCTAAAATAAGTCTGCTTAGCTGTATATTTAAGGTTCTTTACATCTTTCCCTAGTGGGCTTAGTTGCACTGAATCCCTTGTGCTGCCTTCTGCATCTTGCAAGAGGCTCGCTGTGGTGAAGAATTTGACTTGAAAATATGACTCACCTTGCCTTCACAGACAGCCAGTCAGACAGCCACCTACAGTAGCTGTTGTTTGCAGTGTACACTTCACAGAAGTGTACTGCAGTATGCAGTAGAAATTACGATGACGGCATATCAGCTGATTTTAAGGAAGGCGGCTCCCTGTGCTCATTACCACTGTTATATCATGAAAGATGTTATGTAAGGACATACTGTATGTGCTTTGTCATTTGAGTTGGTCAATGAAACTATAAGCTGCCTTTTGTTCAGCAAAAGGCTGGTGTGTGTCTTGTACCTCTCTGCTGGGCTCTACTTTGCTCCTGTTTTCTATAACTGGGTGTCTTCTTCTTTGACTCCTGCAGGTGCTCAGTCAAGTGGTCAATGTGAGACTGCAGGTGTTTATGAATTGCAGGGCCAAGTTGTCCGAGATGCCCCTCAAGAGGTAAGCTCCTGCTCCAACAGTAATTAAATTTTCCTGTTTGGCTTGTTTGTGTATCCTCTGACCGCTGCAGACTTAGCATCTCTGCCTCGCTCCTTCCCTTTGTAAGATTATACTGCACAGATGCAATCTGCTTAATAACACCACCTTATTGCTTTGGGCCTCCCCTTGCATCCCTGGGCAAATTGCTTACAGCTTGCATTGTTGCGGGGTCAAAACATGCAGTAAAAACAACCAAATTAAAGGTTTAAATTCTCCGTTAACATTCACACCACTGAGTGAATGTTAGTCATTATGTAATTTGCAGTGTTTGCTTTTTTAATTTGTTCCATAATGGATTATGTCATTTGTAGTGATCGTGTTTCCCTCGGAGGTCCACTAGTCCAGTGTATCCCAATGCAGAAACATTTATTGTTATTTGTAACAGAAATGTTTTGTGTTGCGGGACCGACTCTTAAAAGCTACGTACAATTCTGAACAACTTGCAAGATACTATTTGTTAAGTCATTGGTGTCAAGAACCAAGGAATTGATTACCTTTTTAAATAGCAAAAACATTAAATTAAATAAAATAGCAAAAAAACATTGGGGAAATTGGGCTATGGAGCTTTGTTCTGTTTTATTTTTTGGGAAAAACTTGATCATGAAAGGATGGCGTTTGAAACTGCAGATAAGTTTTGCAACCATAAGGTTACAACTCCCCTGCTTGATGTCAGTGGATTCGCTTCATTCACTGGTGTACTTCTTATATTGGTAAGAAGGCATCAGAGACCACAGGACTTTTTTGCTCACTTTTCTTCTTGTGGAGAATTGGTCATCTTACAAATTGGAACCAGTCCAATGAAGACTGGGTTTCCCCTGGTGCACTAGGTTTCTCCTTATTAACTGCAGCCTTTCTCTTGCCACTTTCCTGTGCTGTGCTAGCAGCTCCCATTTCAGCCCGGAGTCAGTCCCTCTGTAAGTGCTCTGCTGTGGTCCACAGAAACATGGCTGCTGTGGCGGAACGTCACTTTTTAGAAAATCTCCCTGTGAAGAAGAAATGTTATGGTCTACCTTTTTTTGAAAATAAGAACGCATTCAAAATAAGAATAATTAGCATTGGTAATGTTTATCAGCTGCCACGTTGTTTACACTGATTATGACTCCTCAGTGTCAGAGGGAGCACTGAAGAAAAGCAATTAGCATAAATATTAGCCCGGAGCTAGCCTCTGTGACAACTCTGAGTAATAACGAAGAAAGGTATCATTTATAGTACACAGACTACCGCTCATATTTCTGTTATTGGCCAAGCAGGAATGCTGGCAGTAAAAGTATTAGGCTCCTCACTTTGTGGGGATTGTATATACCTAGCTGTCACAACAGAGTCCATCTCTCCGGCTCTACAAAGGAGACTATTGCACAGCATGTCATCATTTTAGTGCTTGCTGAGGAGGACAGTGCATTTGTTGGATGGAATTGTTGACTGTTCGTTGGCAAAAAGTCCTGCAGGATGTCCACCATTTTAGGGCTTTCGATTCTCTACTGTATTGTCACATATAATGTCAATTTGCACTTATTTGAAGGACAAGCACTTACATTTTGATTATCTCCGTTTGTCTGTCTTCTCAGCTTTTACCGCTTCGTCTTGGAGTCTGATGTGAATTTCTTGGCCAACGACACAGTTTCTCCAGGACCAGTTGCCCGCTTCATGGATCTCCCAGAGTCTCCTCTTCTCACCCTTAATATGATAACACCAGAGAGCTGGATAGTGCAGGCTGTCCGCAGCCCCCATGACTTGGATAATATCCACCTGCAGGAGGTATCCTGCTCCCTAGTCATTGCTACCAGCAATCCTATCAGACTCACCTCTTAATTAGGGCTGCGGTGCATTCTATTAATCATTCCCCTGTTGTTTTTTGTCTTCTGTAATTTGTGGTTTCGCTCCAGGTGAGCGGAGTTGTGACAGCAGAATACGAGCTGGAGCACCTCTTGCTGGAGGGCCACTGCTTTGACCTGTCAACTGGCCAGCCCCCCCGTGGACTGCAGTTTACCCTGGGCATGAGTCAAAACCCACTCATGTATGACACCATTGTCATGGCTAACCTGGTGAGTAGCAGTCTCTACTCGACACTAAAGTTACCAAAGACAGTTTTTCTAGCACTGCGTTAGACATTGTATATGACATGGATATCAAAGTAGTTCATTACTGCGGTAAGTTTGGAACAGAAGCTGTGAAAACAAGTGTGAATTTAATGCTCACAGTAAATACTCCTGCTGTTTTAACCACAACAGGGATATTTCCAGCTGAAAGCCAATCCTGGTGCCTGGATCCTGAGATTACGTAAAGGGAGATCAGAAGATATCTATCAGATTCTCACGTGAGTATTCACCAGTGTTTACAGACATCCACCTCCCTTACAGACATTAATATATTTAGAAAAAGAAAAAAAAGGTTAAGTAGTGATACTAATCAGGCGGCTTCATCAGTAGCTCAGCATTAAGGTTGTTTTCAGCTACCTCTCCTTTTCCTACCGGTAGCTATGAAACCCATCACTATGGTAACATAAGAGAGCTGCTGACAGTGTAGCCGCTCAAAGTTTTGATGAGTGCAGGGAGTTCTGCTCGCTACAGAGCGGAGCGGAGACAAGTAGGAGGAGAGAGGTGCTTTTAAAGAGAAGACAAAGTGGAGGGATGATTCAGCTGGTCACCTGCGATGCATTCCACCTCAGACAGCAAAATATCAGCAGCAGAATGTGTTTTAGTTAGGACAGCGTAGGTGTCAAAGGCTGCATATACTAGACAGAGTGCGTTGGCGTTGTCTAATTTCCCCAGACGAAAAGAAACAATATTGTGCTTGGGTTGCTTTGATACTTTTTCGAGCTAAATAAAAAAAAAAAATGTCCTTGCCTTGAATTCTTTTAATTCTGAGACTTTTACTTGAATTCAAATGTACTGTGGTACTTTAATCTAAAACCAATCAAATTCTTATTTTTCCAGAAGTACTCGTAGCTCAGCATATCATTTCTGCGTAGCATAACAAAGGTATGATAATCCCTTTCTATGGAGTCTGGATAATAGGCTGCATGGTCAGCTGTAGCGCATCGTATAATACATGTCCCTACAATCACAGATATTGTCCTCTCTGGCTATCCTCACACAAGATTTAGGACACATACATCCCTCGGTTCCTGTGGAATCATATCGGACAACCAAGATTTATTCCCCAATCCTCCAGGTGAAGCTAAGAGGTGATGTCATTTTTCACCTTGGCAGTGTCATTATTCTTGTGGTTAGCGGCACTCTGCTCTGGTTAGGTGGCCGATCAGAGTCTAGTGGGAGTGTCTGTATTCTCCATTCCCAGAGCCTGCGTTTTCCTCTTCCACCCTGTGCTGCCACGGCGTCTCGCCCTGACAGCGATGAATGAGATGGCCAGCTCTCCTCTCCTCAGAGCAGGGATACAGATTGATCTCTGGTGCTTTCTAACACAAGCCCTAAAGGCTGAGTTGCATCAGTGACAGCAGAGGAGGCAAAACACAAGCAGCACTTTGGGCCCAATGAGGAGGGAGCATTTATCATAGTGATAAGGTTAGTTTTTTGCCTTTAGTAAGCAGTGGGGTTGTAATGGCTCGCTGTGCATCATAGCCTATTGCTCATGTCTCCCTGAAGTTTGCTCTGTGGTGTTTCACCATGCAGATCCTGCCTGCCAAAAGACATTCTCCACTGGGCAGCTCTGTCCTAAAACAATTACAGTGAAAGGCCCGTGTTACACAATCAATACAGTACAGACGTTCTCATTAAATCTACCAGTATACACAGCATGGCGGGGAAGTAGTGATGGATACGATACTGGTAAGGTGATTCTTAATGATGATGGAGGGTAATGAATATGATCAGAGTGTGACCCTGGCAGATGTCCCAGTATCCTCTTTCATGTGCGTGTTTCACTGTCCGTCAGTGTTCTGTCCATTAGCTGCTGAGTCACTGCAAAAACTGTCTTTCACTAAGGCACAGTATTTAAACAGACATCTCTGTCAGACTGCAGTGATGTTGATAGGTGTGTGCGTGCGTGCGTGTGCGTGCGTGTGTGTACGTGGATTGCATTTAAACGCGGCCTTGGCACACAGTAGTCCTGCGAGCATTAAAGCTTGCACGTGGAGGTTCGTCGCAGTCCTTTCACATGTTCACTCTCGGGGACATTTCTCACTTTCTCATTCTTTATCCACTTTTTCAGGCATGATGGAACCGATTCCCCTGCAGATGCTGGTGATGTCATTGTTGTGCTGAACAGTTTCCACAGTAAGATCATCAAAGTCAGAGTGAGTGTGTTTCTTGGACATTTGTAAAGTGTATTAGATTGCTCGTAGCGCTGAGTGAAATGCTCTTCAGCTGGTCACAAATTGAGCATTTTGGGATGATTTTATAATGAAATAACTGACACAATCATTGTTTTGTGTTTCTTTTCTCATTTTAGGTGCAGAAAAAGGCAGAGAAGATCAATGAAGACCTTTTAAGTGAAAATAGTGAAAGTAAAGGCATATGGGACTCCATAGCAAGGTGTGTAATTGATTCTTGCATATAGCTAATATTTGATTGGGTTTAAAAGTCCCTCAGCTGACCGGCAGTAACAACTGTGAGCTCATTGATTGGTGGGTTTGCTGATTTCTGTTTGTCAATTATACATTGTGGTTTCAGGAGATCTTATTCCTCCCCTCGATCCAGACTGCAATATTATGCTGTAAGATCTAGTCTTGCAAAAAATATGTGCTTCTGTAGGTATGTGTGTGTGTGCATTTGTGTGTTTTCCCCAACACTTCCTAACTGTGTGATCCTGTCTTCTCACTTAATGCTTGCTGTGTGAAGTGTTTGGAGCACTTTTGAGAAAAGGTAGGCAGTGTTGTTGCAACCCATTTAACACTTAAAACGTCTTCATATCCATTAGCATGCAGTGGTTATTGGTCGCTTTTTGTCATGAATGAGAGTGACTTAATGAGAAATTCTAACAGGATGATGGTAATTATGTCAAGCTGTGTTTAAGTATGATATTTACATTTTCATTTTTTACTTTTGCTGTTATTTATGTGGTTATTTTTTGAATATCAACAGCACTACAGATGGTGCTGCAGCCTGCATACATGTATGTCCATGCATAATGGAACATGGATAAATAGTAAAGACGTGTGGAAACAGGCTATTTTGTGAACACGCGGCACGCGTGTTCACAAAATGGCAACATGAACAAGCATTACTCGGTACATGGTGTGTTTTCGTTACAAAACGCTGTGCTCATCTGGGATTCCTCCTGGTGAAAGATCTCGCAGGGTGTGACCCTCTGTCTCTCCGTCAGCCATGTAGTGTGAAAACCACTCCGCCCCGATTACAAGACGGCAAGTTGTGCAGTGTGAACAGTACGGCCATCTGACGGCTCTGGAAGTCATGCAGCGAGAACTTGGCTTTAGCGTGCGTTCCCCTGGCTACAAAAACTGCTTCACAGAACGTAGATTGTCACAAACTAGGGCAGAAGGCAGAGCGATACTAATTAGCTACATTTATGCTTGTTATCGGTGCAGGATTCGACTCCCCAATAATGCCAAGGTGCTGGAAACTCATTGAACCTCGCAGTTGGGAGGAACAGTGCAGACTCCAGCTGCTCTGTACGCTTGCTATGATATTGGAGAGGTTTTGGGAGTAGATTCATTCTACTTTAGGGGTGTTGGAAGGACTATGACCGCGTATATCAAGGGTATCCGGGGAACATCGGGCGTGGCTGGTGTAGCCGCTGCTACAAGCCATTCGGTCCTTGTGTATTTGCAGAAAGAACTGTGCTGTCTGCAATAGATCAAGTGCGTTCTTGGTGGGCTCACGCTCAGGGACGGGCCGAGGGGCTCTAAGAAGAATCGCTGCTACTTCATGTCGAAAGGAGCTCATTCAGGTGGTTCGGCTGTCTGATCAGGAGGCTTTCTGTGGAGGTATTCTAGGCTTGTCCAACTGGGAGGACAACCCAGAACACGCTGAAAGGATTACAGATCCCTCCTGGCCTTGGCATCTGATATTAGGAGCTCCAGGACGTTGTTGGGGAGAATGACTTTTGAGCTGCCCTTTATAACCTCCTCTGCCACGAACAAGCAAAAATAAGAAGCTGAAAGTGGATAGATGGATAAATAGATTCATAATTGAATCTTAAGACCATTTCCCATGGTATGCTTGCATTTGAGCAATGATAATGCTCGTAACATTAAAAGGTTAAGTAAAAGGTTGAATAAGATGGTTTCAAGAGACATAGCTGCTCCTTAAGTGCCCGTGATGTGTGAATCTAAAATGTTCTTAAATTTGACTGCATTTAGAGAGGAGATCATTTTATTTTGGCGCGACGCCAACGTCTTCTCCTTTCAAGAGTGTGAAGCCACTGATCACGTTGAGCAGAAAGTCTAACCAGTATATACCACACTGTGCTTGAATATTCTCTGTCCAGTTTTTAAATCGATGTGATCATGAGCGTATAACCATAAAGTTCTCACTCATCCAGTCCAGTGAAGGCAGCTGCAGTTTGGAAATGATGGCTAAATAAAAGACGGGGAAAAGAGTTGTAGATGACACAAAATGTTGAAAAAATATTTGCTTGTTTCACTTTTAAACCCTCACGAGAAAATAATTGCTTTGTTATTGATCGAACCGATTTTTTTCACAGGATAGTTTTTTGATAGTCCAGGAAAAACACATTTGAAAATGACTGCACTACTTTCCAATAGTCCCAGGTTTAGCAAAGTTAAAGGGTCAGAACTAGACCTTGACTAGCTCTATTACAACATATTGTGAGTTTCAAAGTAAAGATGTCTCAATACCCATTACTTCATTTGTAACCTAAGAATGCTTTGAGGGATCCGCTGTAAAGGGCGGGACTGAAGGTGTATTGATCTAACACATCTGAGGAATTAGTGAGGTGGATCCATGCATCAAAAAGTCTAAGTGAGAGTTGTTACAAATGATCTCATCTTTAAAGAGACTTTTATCTCTGTAGAGTGATAATGAGTGAAAATAGATTTATTTTCCTATTCTTTCTGACATGCTTTCGAACTGTGTTTTTTGTGATTTTTTTCTTTTTCTTTTATGCTTTCACTTAGTTTTCTTCTTTGTCTCTAGGAGGACGATGAAGGCAGGTTTTTCCCTCCTGCTACTCTCAGCTTAGGGATTTTTGATGGTTTAATATCCTTTATGCTGCGCTTAGAGATCAAGAACTTGAGAGAGTTCTTCAGGTATTAGGTGGAGGGTGTTGTAAAAGCCAACTCCCCTAAGTAGCCATAAGACCTTGGAGAGTGTTCGATGGGGCCTTGGCCATTAATGTGTTTCCAGACTGAATCCAGATAACACATTAATTGGCTATGTGTTAACTGTCTGAGATTTAAGGAAAAGGTGAGATTGGTTTTGTCTTTTTGTGTAGAGCGAGAGGTGTTGTGCACAGACCACACGCTGTAGCTCAGAAGATGAACTACACTGTAGAGAGGGATGTGATGGAGATGCTTTCCAGGAGAAACTGCTTGTGGTTTTGCCCGTCATGGTGTGCTGGGTGGCGTGTGAGGTAAAGTGTGTGCGTAGTTGTATGTGTGGTTACAGTGTGGGGAAGGAATGAAGGGGTGAGTTTTTATGCCGCTGCCAATAGCCGGAGCCATTCTCTTGAACCCAATTTCTCAGAAACGCCTTGAGGGAATTTCTTCAAATTTGGCACAGACGTCCACTTTGACTCAAAAATGAACCAATTCCATTTTGCTGGTAATTTTCTATTTTTGATGCAGTGTAGGTGTTTTTCTTTAGGTGGACATGTTTCCTTTCTTGGTAAAAAATATTTCTTTTATGATTAAAACCATGCCTCCATAACATCAACCACATATTGTGTGATGCTGACTCATTTTTTATTTTATTTTTTTTTTTTACTACTTTACTTTGTAGACTGGAAGCCTTGCACCCACACGGAGTGTTTTCTCTGGTGGTCTTTTCTTGCATTGTTACTGTTTTGGATGGATTGTGATTTGATTTTAAGACACCACACCCAGGCAAACAGAAAAGATAGTCTATAAGTAATAGAAAACATAGGACACTAAGGTGCAAATTAGTTATGCTTTACAGTACTTCTGCACTTTACATCGACTATCTGTCTTTTGTCTGCTTATTGGCACACGTCTTGTTTATGTCTTTGGATTATCTCCACACAGATGTTGCACAATGATTCTGCTCCATCGACAGAGTTGTAGGAAAAACAGAAGTAGAGTTTTGTCCTGTTAGTGTTAGTGTGTACTGCTCAGGGTTTACCCAGAGCTTTGTGGCCCCTTCCAGAGGTCCAGATTATCTCGTGTGAGTGAGTCAGCCAAACGGGCTCTCACCTGACCCTCTAAAGCTGCTTATCTGGGAGGGAGGGGGGGCACTGTAGTGCTGGAGGCCTTCATAATGGCTGGCTTAGTCATGGCAGGCAGACGGTATCCCCAGACCCTAAAGATGTGTGGTGACTCCCCAAAAAGCCAACTCGACTAGAGAGAGCAGTGCTTTGGTATTAGAAGAGAGAGAAATGCACTAAATGTGTTTCAGAAGCACAGACAACATATGAGAAAAGTGCAGCATCCTGGGCCTTCACTGAGTTTGTGTTTATATAGATGTGACTCTGCTTACCAGCCAGTCTCTTGTACAGCACATGGGTGTGAGAGTTGGTTTTAGAGGACATGTAGCGACAAACAGTATGCGTCCTTCACACCTCTCTCTCACTCACTGGTGTCTTCCTGGAGCCTCGGGGGCCCAGGCTGTGGTTGTGATCGAGTGTGGGAGAGACACTCCTTCTCTCATCAGCAGTCTGTTACAGACAAGGACACACAGTTTGACTGCAGACACTTCTACCCTGCAGCACAATTCCTGATTTCTGTCTGCTAAATTTGCCTTGCATCATGAGCCAGTGCTCTTCAGTAGCGGTTGGGGTGTAGAGAGTGTAGAGAGTGTAGAGAGTGTAGAGAGTGTAGAGAGTGT
>CALSBV010012277.1:1081786-1092660 GCA_943590825.1 Bovichtus diacanthus | reverse complement strand
GTAGAGAGTGTAGAGAGTGTAGAGAGTGTAGAGAGTGTAGAGAGTGTCTTTGTGAATTGTGTCGTTTGTGCCGGTATCTCAACACAAAGCGTTTTGGAATAAGCGAGTTGGTAACCTAGACTTTCAACCGTTGATTAAATTGTTACTAATACTTGCTTACTTGTTATTGAAAGTTATTGGGCTGATATTCGGCAGTATTTTTTAGCGGGCAAGTTGTATAAGTGGCGCTTCGGGCTATTTTTTCCCCCTAAGGCACAGGTTTTTTTTTTTTTTCTCTCTTGCTGGTTTGGTATTTATTTGGCTTGTCATGCACACAAGTGGGAGGTAAGGCTCCACAATTAACCCTTCTTATGTTGTCTGCTCCCGCTAGGTTTGGAGTCGGACCATGTCAAAAGTTCTCCCATGTCGTGTGCCGTTTTTCATCACTTTGGAAAAAAAAAAAATGTTTCCCTTCCCTGTCTGCAAATTTGAGAAACTGGAAGTGCCAAATGTGGCATTTGTGCTTCATAAATGAATTATTTGAACAATCTATTATCAACATTTTTTTTCTGACACTCAATTCATTGACTAATTGTTGCAACAGCAGTGTAGGCAGTGCACATGAGCAGGGTTGGAGATGGTAACATCCTCAGGACACACGCAGTTCATCCAGTTACATGAACATTTTTTTAAAACTTCTCTCTCCTATAATAACTAAACTCCCCCAGGTCTCATCAATTTTTTTTTTCTCTGTATTCAACTAAAAACACCAGGTTACCAGGGCAACAGCCGTGTGTGTCTAAGGGTCTGGCCAAATTGGCGCCTGAAGCATTGCATTATTAATTGCGCTGTTATGTGTTCGACAAGAGTCATGACTATTCATAAATGTTTTGGTTAAATAATGCAACCACGTGAAGGCTTAAACAGACATTGTTTTTTATTTTTTTCTAGTAGCAATATTTTAATTGAAAATAAACAAATCAATGTAGAAATAAATGTGTAAAAACCTTAGATCTCCCTCTAACTTTCTCTCTCTCTCTCTCTCTCTCTCTAACTTTCTCTCTCTCTCTCTCTCTCTCTCTAACTTTCTCTCTCTCTCTCTCTTCCTCTCTCTCTCTCTAACTTTTTCTCTCTCTCTCTGTCTCTCTCTCTCTCTCTAACTTTTTCTCTCTCTCTCTGTCTCTCTTTCTCTCTCTAACTTTCTCTCTCTTCCTCTCTCTCTCTCTAACTTTCTCTCTCTCTCTCTGTCTCTCTCTCTCTCTCTAACTTTCTCTCTCTCTCTCTCTCTCTCTGTCTCTCTCTCTCTCTATAACTTTCTCTCTCTCTCTCTAATTTTCTCTCTCTCTAACCTTCTCTCTCCCTCTCTAATTTTCTCTCTCTCTTTCTCTCTCTCTCTCTCTTTCTCTCTAATTTTCTCTCTCTCTTTCTCTCTCTCTCTCTCTCTCTCTCTCTAATTTTCTCTCTCTCTAACTCTCTCTCTCCAAATATGGCTTTTTAGATTGCTCGGATTGCAAATCACACTCGTGCGAGTTCTCTGCCGTCATTATGGTTGTTTTTGAATTATTCCTCGTTCAGCTTGACCTAACGTTAGATTTCATTTTCAATCATTAAAATTGACGTTGTGTGACTCCCATCATGCAGTGCAGTCAGTGAAGCGGCTCGGGCCCAAACATGCAGGGCAGACAGCCGCAGCAGTGCCGATTCTTCTTTTTCACAATCAAACATTTTTATTCACAATCCAATTTTTACAATCCGATTATATATTCAAATATAAAATGGAAGCGAACATTCTTGTGACAGCCGCCCTACATGTGTGTATTTCACCTCTACTGTTACCAAATGTTTCCCATGACATAATGTTCCCATTTAAAACTTAGACGTTTTATTTATTTTATACAAATGAATCATTTCAGATTGTTTTCTTCATATTATGGGCTCTCTATTAGCTATGCGAGGACATAACAATACGGAGCAGTTGAAACGTTAGAGCTGCTTCTAACACATTGATTATTTAAGTTCCCTAGAAGAGTAAGAACTGCTGCGAACATCATGACTTTACTTTACCATCGTTTCATTCAAATAAAACTCCTCATTTTGCTGCTCAGTATTGCATGGTTTGCTTGAAAATATTTGTTCTAATTGTTATTACTCCTGGTTCTGAAAAGCATGGTGGCGAGTGGCCTAGAACAAAACCCCAGTGACTCGTGTTATGGTCTCATTTACAGCATCACAGGTGGCGGCTCCAAGAAGGATGACGGCGAGAAGAAGAAAGAGGATGTTCTAAACATATTTTCTGTGGCCTCAGGACATCTGTACGAGCGCTTTTTGAGGTGAGTCACTTTGAGTACACACACGCACTCACTGACACGTTTGCTTTTCAGGCACGATATGTTGCACGTCTTTTAGCCCTGATCCTCAAACTGACCCTTCGTTCTTTCTGGCTGTTTCAGAATAATGATGCTGTCCGTCCTTCGGCACACCAAAACACCTGTTAAGTTCTGGTTCCTCAAAAATTACCTCTCCCCATCGTTCAAGGTACCTTAGGTCCTCTCACTTCATGACTCCATACAAGAATTCTGTTTTTCATGCTTATTCAGAATATCTCCATCGCAGTCTTTCAGAGCTTTATTTATACTGAGCAGAGGACGCATCTGTCGGCTCCTCGTTCGTAATGGTCTGCGTTCAATCTAAGATTATCTGTAGAGGAGAATCTACATGACACCATCTGTGACACGTGTTGAGTTGCAAAAAAGGGAAATCATTTGCATTTGTTTTATGTTAATGGGATCTTTAGGGGATACAAGTTCATTTATATAGTATGTCCAGATTTTGCACTACATATTTTACCACTGTTGGCTTCAGCCTCGCTTTATAATTTGACGAACTAACTGAAACGAGTGCCGATGTCTCCGGATACATTTGTCCGACTGCATCTCTGTGAGGATTACTTTGCCTTCTTCGACTTTTTATGCTTGTAACATATCAATGTCTCGGGCACACAAAATGTACAGCTTTATCTGTCTTCTACTGGGCTAAAATTGAGCAATATGTTAGTATTTTTTCATCATTTCTATCCAAGTAAAACGCTTTACTTCTTTTGTTTGTGGCCCACTGTATTTGGCTCAAACAGCTAGTGATTTTAGTCTGTAATGAAACATTGTGCTTATGACCACAGTACACCAGTGAAAATATCCCACAGTGTAGTGCTC
Source organism: Bovichtus diacanthus (assembly GCA_943590825.1). Taxonomy (NCBI): domain Eukaryota; kingdom Metazoa; phylum Chordata; class Actinopteri; order Perciformes; family Bovichtidae; genus Bovichtus; species Bovichtus diacanthus. The sequence goes on along the minus strand of CALSBV010012277.1, from coordinate 1,089,472 downwards.
TCTTTCTCCTTATCGATTTACGTGAAGCTTTCCACCCAACTAACATCCTTTTTGCACATTTCTTAAATGTTTAGTTACTGAGAAACGTGCACTTGTATTTGGTTTATTTAACCTCTGGTGTTTTATTCTTTGCCGTGGTTAGGAGACCATCTCTCACATGGCAGAGTCGCTTGGCTTTCAGTATGAATTGGTACAGTACAAGTGGCCCCGTTGGCTCCACCAGCAGACTGAGAAGCAACGCATTATCTGGGGATACAAAATCCTCTTCCTGGATGTTCTGTTCCCCCTGGCTGTGGACAAGATCATCTTTGTGGATGCCGATCAGGTAAGCATCAAAAGTAAGTGTGTGTCTGAAAGTGAGACTCCTCTAGGTATCAGCCCCAGCGCCGGCGTGAGGATCGGATGAGAACAGCGCTAAGTGTCGTCGGTCCTCTCCGTACTGTCCAATGCTCTCGCTTCCTCTCACAGATAGTTCGGGCTGATCTGAAGGAGATGAGGGATTTCGACCTGGAGGGTGCTCCTTATGGCTACACACCGTTTTGTGACAGCCGCAAAGAGATGGAAGGCTATCGCTTCTGGAAAACCGGCTACTGGGCCTCACATCTAGGACACAGGAAATACCACATCAGGTACTTGTTTAAAAAAGAAAGTAGTAGGAAGTACGTCTGATATTCTACCTGATGTTTTACCATATACTTCTCTAGAATATCACTATAATCCCCAAATTATATTAAACAGCATTTAGAATTTTCGAAAAATAAAAAAATTAATTGTGGCTCCACTATACTACAGTACGGTGTTCATCCAGTTTCCATGGTGATTGGACCCCACCAGATATAGTTGCAGGTTTTGTGGCTATGAAATAAAAAGGTCAGCTCCTTGCTGTGGCCCCGAGGTCTCTGTCAGTCCCTCTGTCAGTCCCTCTGTCGGTCCCTCTGTCGGTCCCTCTGTCGGTCCCTCTGTCGGTCCCTCTGTCGGTCCCTCTGTCAGAGTGACTGGATGCTGCTTAGCTGTGTGGGGCAGGACAAAAGCATCATCCCATGGGGCCTTGAAATCCTTGAAAGTTTTGTGAATTTGAGGGGGGGAATTCTTATATTGTCTGCAATAATAGAAATGTAAGTTCTTTTGAGATGTCTTTCTGTGCGCTCCTGTAAAGCCTGCTAGTGCTCAGTGTTGTCACAGCCTTAACCTTGATACGTGTCTCAAACTACGCCGCGTTGTGTCCTTGAATTTGAGGGAATTGGGCCTGGAAATTCTTCGTAAAAGCGCTTGAATTTGATGTTTGAGAAGGTGTGGGAAGCCTGATGAAGTGATAAGTGAAACTACACAATGTACACGGTTTGGTTTATTAATATGCCACGTTATGTGCCACAGTTATGTGAATGTGCCTGGGGTATTTATCTTTATTGAGTCATTATTTTTACTTTTATTAAGTCATCCCTATGGGCTTTCCCTTTCAGGAAATGGTTTCCTCACACCTGCTTTTTATGTCTCTCTTTCTCTCTCTGTCTCTCTCTCTCTCTCTCTCTCTCTCTCTCTCTCTCTCTCTCCTCCTCCTCTCCTATATTTCAACCAGCGCACTGTATGTGGTAGATTTAAAGAAGTTTCGGAAGATTGCAGCTGGGGACAGATTGCGAGGCCAGTACCAAGCTCTCAGCCAAGACCCCAACAGTCTGTCCAACCTGGACCAGGTACGTAACTCGGAGATTAAATCGTTGCGATAAATACTTTGATGATATTATATATTTGTAATATATATTTGAATACATTTTCAGGACCTTCCTAACAACATGATCCACCAAGTGGCCATCAAGTCCCTTCCACAGGAGTGGCTGTGGTGTGAGACGTGGTGTGATGACACCTCCAAAGTCTCAGCGAAGACTATAGACCTGGTGAGTTGAGGATGCGTATATAAGATCTACAGTAATACGTAAGTAATGGGGGGAAAGTTAACCGGCACACCTGGAAATAGCTACATAATTCAGCATCATATCTAATTGTTAATATGTTAATTGTTTTATTATATATTTAATCCTCCTTTTGTAGTTGAGTCGGGCTCGTAATTGAAATAGTGAACTGTATTTGCTGCAGCACTGAAAGATTCCCAGCCCTTAATGTCCATGAGGCACTTGGCATTTAGGAGACAACTGAGGAGCAATCCTGTAGTCTCCTAAACTAATTTAGAGAATTACTGGACGCGCTCCAGTCGACTGGAATGGGAAGCATTGTGTCGTTGTGGTATAGGACACCACTTGGTAATTCAGACACAAGGCATGGGCTAATGTCCTTTTAACAGAATTGGAAATCAAATTAGGTTGAAATGCCTGCCACAGACAGTGCTGGGAATGACAATAGGACTTGTTGGGAGAAAGTGGCTCCGGTGGCGTGTGTGATGTGTTTTGTCTGCTTTTTCTGCTGCAGTGCAATAACCCAAAGACCAAGGAGCCCAAGCTCACGGCCGCAGCAAGGATTGTGCCTGAGTGGGTTGAATATGACAAGGAGATAAAAGAGCTGCTGAAGCGGGTTCAGAAACAGACTCCCTCTCCCTCACAACAGAAAGAACGTTAGTAAAGAAAAACACTATTTACTGCTCATTTTCTAAGACGGAAAGGTCAAATGATCTATTCTCCTCGTGCATGATCAAGATTTTTCTCCGCCAAATGTTTGTCTCCGTCACCATTGTGCTCATTTTCATTATTTCTTTCCAACCTTCACCCCTACCCCTGCACAGAGGACAACCGGCGTGATGAACTTTAGTGCTTGCCAGCACCGTCCTGAAGAGGAAAGAGGCAGCACCTTTTGCACGCAGGCCACCTGTGAAGATCGACAGACAATTCCATCTAAACATAGCCGCGGAGCGTTGCATCCCCAGCAGGATGTGATATTTTCAGAGATGCCATATCTGCTTCTGCAGTCGATACGTCTTACAAAACTAACATCTGTTAACTGTGAACTTGTGGTGTGCTATTAGCACTACAATAAGGTCTTGGTTAGTATGTGGTTTCCCTGGAAAATGAAGTGAACACAGAAAGAACTAGAAGGGCTACTCGGGAGCGCAGACCTCCGCCAAGGCCCCTTATCCATCAGTTCTATAAGTGAAAAATAATTTGTGATTATCCGCTACACCCTTCCATCAAGTTTCATGAAAATCCGGCCAGTAATGTTTCTAAAAATCCTGCCGACAAACGGACAAACCGAACATAACGTTCTTGGCGGAGGTAAAAATGGGATGAGGTCAGTGAAAGCTCTCTATTAGGTGTGTGTTGGAGAATAAACAGTATATTGCACTGATAATGTATGCAAAGAATCAATTGGAGAAGGCACATCTCTATAAAAACCAAACCCAAAGCATTTTTTATCATGGTTTTAAAATGCTAATGCATTATGTATTCTTAATTTGACGTTGACTGAAAAGCCCAAACTGAAGTTGTGACTGACATGAAGCCAGTCTGTTTTTAAAATTGTTGTTACATTAGAACTTGGGTACTGCAGATTATTGTAATTTTAACTTTTGCTGAATCTTGGATCTTTTAGAGAGAGTCTCACATTTAAATTTCTTTCTTACTTCAAGTCTATTTTAGTTAAGATTATATGAAAAAGGGATCAAATAGTTAAATCAAAAAGATGGCTTTTATGGGTCATAAATGTGTTTCACATGCAGATCCTGTCTCTGTATTAATTTTCCTCATCACCATCAAACAGGTAGCTAATGTCCGCGAACACAAAACTTGCAGATCGTATTAGTTGTTACTAATTTAACATCTCTGGCGCATCAGTTTTTTTACACTATCCTGTCCAGTCGCTCCTTTAGTTTGACTCAGAAACAGAAAGCTGAATCTTTCAGTCCACAAACTCATCTGAACACGGTGATTAACGTGTTGTTTTGATATTTTCCGATGCTTTATTTGGCCTAAAAGAATGTTACCTCAGTCTCCAGCTGCTTCTCAAAAACAACCCGGATCAACAGTCAGACACCTGATCTCGGGCAACACCCTCGGATGTAATTCAAGCAAAGTTTTGCTATTTGGAACGCTTGGCTGATGGCTAAAAATGGCAAGGAAAAAAAAAAAAAAGTTCAGCCTACAGTTTACACTGTTGCTTTGCAGGTAGAGCTTTAACAACACTATGTGCATCATGGTCACCGTGCAAGGGGCTGGTCCTCTGGCTGCTGTCACTCACGCTGATCAGCAGGATCCTCGCTATATTATTTGAGATAACTGCCCCTTATTTCAATTTCTGCAACATTGTCTCCATCGCACCTTGTTATGTAATTCAGGAATCATGTAGTATTTGCTTTATGACATTCAGACCTCATACATGCTACATTATAATGTGATGCCGTTCCTATTTTAATTTTAGGCTTTCAGGGTGGGATGGAAATATTCTCAAGCCCTTCGGCAGTTACACATCTGGAGCCTGCTCACAATTAGCAAATTCTGCAGCTGAAAAATGGTTTATTCAGTAGCTTTCATTTAAAATTAGAGTGGCTGTATTTTCACTTTTCTTCTGCTTGCCATAAATGTTCTTAACCTTAACCTACCTTTCTTTTTTCAAAGTCAAGGGGAGGGTCCAATGAAATTATAAATAAGGCCAAACCTTTTTTATAGTGCAAAAATATTCAGCCCCCTTCCCCACCCAAAGAATTTTCCTACTGTCCCTGAGAACAGCAGTTAGCACCGGCTATTTACAGTTCGCTAAACCCCGCCCCCGAACAGCCTTTGTCCAATTGTAGCTCTGCAACCGTAGTAACTAAGGGGGGCTTAGCGTCATCTGCCTGTCCCTGCACAGTCATGTGACTTTAGCCAGGCAAGACTTTATTATTGCCAAGGTGTGGATCAAAGGATCCTTCTTTGCACACTAAAGCTCATGGTTTATGAGGAGGATACATGATTTTAACTTATTACAGTATGTTTGAATCTTGCGTACATTCAGCTTCACTGCATTACATTTTTTTTTAAATCATTTTTCAATATTTAAATCCCTAAATGAACCAGTGTTTTTGTCTCAGGTATAAGATGGGTGTTGCTGCTCAACCGAAGCCAACTGTAGTTTTTTTTGTCTCAAGTCATTTAAGCGAAAATGTTCACTGTGCTTTGTCAGAAATGTTTATATAACTGTCTGGTGGAAGAAATAAATCTTTGCTACAAAACGGCCATTATAAAATCTGTTTGAAAATGATGTCCCCCTAGTGTGGTCAGTGCAGGTGTGATTCATGCTCAGGTCTACAACCAAGGGATTTTCTTGAACTGTAATTTCTTCTTTGGCATAAACCATTACACCATGTGGAAACACATTCATGGGCAAGAGAAGTCGTTAAGATGGTTGCAATTAGGAAAAGCTTAGACGTAATGAAGAAAAGTAGTATTTCTAAGTCCCTCTCTGACCTTTCCACACAGTAATACTCTTCCCCTCAGTTCAATTTAAGGTACATAAATATCTTTATTTACAGGTCAGAAAAACACCATTCATATAAAAATAGGACTGTACTTATGTACAAATTTAATATTACGAATGGATGTAAATTGAGTGTATGTGGAAAGGATGCAAGTGTCAGAATTAAGCACTTAAGCTTGATGGACAAAAGCTGCTTCACACGTGGCAGATATTTGTTAGCATAGCAACAGACCTTTCCCAAACGGAATTCAGAGTTGTGTTATTCAACAACAAAGATGCATATTTAATTAAGCTCGCTGAATTAAAGAAACAATTTGCTCCACATTTTTGTGAGACTTATGACACACCTGACATTCCTCATGCCAGTGGTCTCCATTTTAAATGAGGAGGGAAACGCGTGCTGCATAGTAGGAGCTTCCTCAGTTGAAGTTGAATTTGAAGTTGAAGGGTCCAGAGCCAAATGGGTTGAAACCCTGGAAGCCCTGATGGAAGTGCTGATGATGAGGACGGCCCTGCTGGCTCTCCGGATCCATGGGGTCCTCCCCCTGGTCAAACTTAGCTCTCATCTCTGGAAGAAACGGAACATGTCGATCAATAACCTCTATACACTAGAACAGTGTAGAATTGAAATGGTATTAATCGTTGGAGCTTTATTTCACCTGGCTGCTCCTTAACACTTATTCTGCATTTTATCAATGTATGCTGCAAAATGTGGGGATTATGACATTTACGAGCATTTTTCAGTTTGGCCTGATTTTAGGACAGTCATTGCCGGAATTAGGCAAAATGACATGCTCACAAAAGTAACGCACCACTTGGATGATTCTGCTTTAATCATTTCAATGTGCGATTACAAATTCTAACTACTTAAGACACATGAGAATCCACAACAAATATCAGTTGTTTACTGATGAATCAAACTTGATATTGTCAAATTAGGCAACAAATTGTGCTAGATTTGGAGTGTTGGGGCCACTTAAACAGAAAACACATGCATACTACGATATAGTTGTGTAAGATTGTTTGGATACCGTTTTACTGAAAACAAATTGATGCCCAGTAAAGTAATGACGGTCTCAAGCTACTTGAACACAGTAGAAAGTAGTGAGCTGCGGCCCCTCAGAGGCCTGGCATTTACCGGGAGACTGACGGTAACAACTTTCCACTGACTCTGCAGAACACACAACTTTTTACCTGGATCAGTGAGAACCTCTTTAGCCTGAGCGATGGCGATGAACTTCTTCTCTGCCTTCTTCTTTTGCTCTGGATCCTGGAAGTTGTCTGGATGCCACTGTAGTGCCAGTTTCCTGTAGGCTTTGATAATCTCCCTTTTCTGGGCAGTTCTGCGACAATGGTGGGGGGAGGGGGGGGGGCATTATCATCACATTTATTAAAGATAAAAACAGCACAAGTGTCAGGGTTACCACATTGGCTCTCGTGCTATAAACCATTACTTTTTACTACTGAGAGTGGTTTCATAGTCGTGTGTAATCCATCTTGAAATGTCAATCGTGAAAAATGAAGTGTTCAAAAGGGGATAAATGATGCGGTTTACAGTGCAGTGGGGCTCCTTTGTAGAGCAGTGGTTGTTAAACACAGTCCCAAAACAAAAACAAATTGCTTTCTGATGCAGTCTTGTAAAGCAACCCATTTGTCAAAAAAAAAAAACACATTTATTTTTCAACTTCCCCTATAAAATGGCCCGTCTGGAATACACCTATATGAATGGAAAGAAATATCCAAAACTGCAGTGATCGGTGCCCACCTCTTCACTCCCAGGATCTTATAATAATCCCTCTTCTGAGACTGTTTGAGAAGTCGCTGAGCTCTCTCCAGGCCTTCTTTTATCTGCCGGTCGTTCTCGCTGTGTTTTGCAGCAGTCTCATAATCCTCAATAGCTAGAAAATAGAAATAGAGGACATAATCAGTATTGTTGACTCCTCAAAAGCAGCCAATGGGAAGTGAAGCACAGTATTTAAAGACGGTAGAAGGAACCACAAGACCTTAAGTCTTGTTTTGGCTAGTGTCTTTGGAAAGTGTCTTTTAGGAAGGCACAGGGTAACGTTGTGTCTGAGCCTTCAATTACACGATGACCCAATCAAAAGACACAAGAATGTACATTGAGCATCGGACAATAATTGTATTATTTTTCAATTTGTGCCTTAATTTCCTCAATTTAGCTTTCGTGACACCAACATCGCTGTGGAACGAGTCTGCATCCGGTTTCTCATACAAATGACTTACAGTATCATATTATGACTTACAGTATCATATTATGACTTACAGTATCAT
>CALSBV010012277.1:1057995-1080937 GCA_943590825.1 Bovichtus diacanthus | reverse complement strand
TATATATCTATGTATATATATATATATCTATATATATATATATATATCATAAAGCTTGTGATATAATAATCATGTTAGACGAAATAGACTATATATGAATGTTGTCACATTAATATTAAGACAAATAACTGCACTTAAGGCATGTATTGCACTGAAAAAGCTTGCTGAGGCTTTTGTGTTAAAGATGTGATCATTTATAGTGAAGTAGGTGATGTGAAATCAAAAGCCAGGATCAAAAACACGTTGAGAAAAAGCCATCACTGAAGCGATATGACCAACTTAACATTATTTTGTCCTTAGTAATCCCGTTTCTGAAAGTGCTTGATCTTGTGCTTCCACTTTATTCGTCATCACTTTCAGGTTCTGCTGCAGCAGCTCGGGGCTGTTTGTGTGTGCACGTTCGTGTGCTTTGAGGCTTGTTGACCCCGTGAGGCGTACTGAGGTGCATTTAACACCCATGGGTTCTGACAGTTTAAAAGCCCACATGAGGTCTGGAATTCCCACCTGCTGATGCGTTCATGCCATGTTAATGACAACATACAGCCTCAGTGTGTTACTGTGTTATTACTCTCTGGGGCCAACCTGCCTGGAGTGATGCTGATGTTAATTGAGGGTTTAATTGGACCTATGGACATTTTCTTTTTTAAATACGACGTTAGGGACTTGTTTTGTCCTCACATTTGAAATAAAGGCTAGAACCATATTTTTCGGGTTCTTCACCGTATATGGGAATATTATGGATAATGTTAAGGCAGTCTGCTGATTTTATGAACTAAACTAGATTTCAGCTTGTGCCTGTAACACACAACATGTTAGCTTTTGAAGATTTGGCAAATTAATGTACCATTTATTTTCATCTCTCGAAATCTATCAACTTGGGATAAAAATGTTCCTTTTTCAAACACCATCAGACGAGTGAGCCTGAGGACACAAAGCGCAGCTCTGGCGTTTCTTGATGCACACTTCTTTCTTTGCCTGTAACAGTTTGCTATTCCGGTAATTAACTCCATGCAACAATGGTAGGAGTTGCATAATAGGAGTTTTGCAAATTTTAAAAAGGTCAGCAGGACACTTTTCCTGCGTACTTTAATATTTATGTCATTGTAATTAGTTGAGGCACAAAATCTCACAAACGTCTTTTATTCATGTTTTTCTTTTCTGTTTCACTCCATTATACATCGTTTAACTTTGATTTGATATTTCTAGTCATGATAGCCGATGCTACTGTACCAAGTCAATGCCAACACTTTTACAATGCGACAGTACCAGAAATGTAGGAGTCGATACCAACACCAGTGAAATTCCAACAGTCTCAGAACCCATTTGGAAAGTAAAAAAAATAAAAAGTTTAACAGTGTTTTTGGCTAGTATCAGTCCGACAGTCATTAGTGAGGATGGAAAGTGGGAGAGTTTCAAACTGAACAGCTGGAGTGAAAATGATTCTATAGGAACCAGGGTTTGGACACTGCATTGGCATCTGTGCACAAAGTCACTGCGATGGGAGGATGACTTGCATTACGTTTCAAACTCAATTGACGGATAAACATAAAATGTAGGCAGAGATTTTGAGAAAAATATTCATTGGCTGGTTGCACAGAGGTAGCAGAACATCACATCTGCTGTCACAGGACTTTCTACGATTTGCAACAGATAGGGTTGACCGTTGTTTCAGCCTAATTCTCCTTCTGCCAGCAAAGGCTTTATGCATATAGTAAGTGGTGTGTGTCTGTGTGTGTGTCTGTGTGTGTGTGTGTGTTGGCACTACCACTGAAGAATGGCTTTAGGCTTGATAAACAAGAAAGTCTGCATAATTTCCGCCAGCAGTGCAGGGCAGCTCTACATCTTGCAGACTGTACTCCTAACTCCTAACACACTGTGCTCTACACATAATTCTAATTACATCGATGGGATAAATGCTGTAACAGATGACGTTTGAGATGAGGCTTTAAACATAGAAGGTATATGCCAACCAAATTAGAGATGGAGACCCCTGGCTGTATTTATCTACATTTAGATTTTATTAAAATTAGTGGATTTGGTGACGAACAGAAAGATTCTGTTAAACGAGGCAGAGTTGAGTATTCACGCTGCCTGACAGCATTTTCATTTGGATGTTTACATTAAAATCACATTACTTTCCAGGGGACATAAACAAATTCCAACATATAAAATGGTCAGATGGTTAGACGCTTGTGATGTGTCGTTGACATTTTAACTTCATTTCAGGTGTATTTTTTTGCAGTGTTATAAGGACCCCCTGTGTTAGACTCCTGCCATGACACTAGTGTACAGTGTATTAAGAGTGAGGATTATTACAACATATACTCAGCTGCCAGTTTATAATGGCACACCTAGTTAAAACTAATGCAGTCCAATACAAACAGCCTTTCAAGAAATCCTCCCTTCAAGAATAGCTATGCTATGCTATAATAGAGAGAGTAGAGTAAAACACAGAAACACTTCTCTCTGTAATGAAATACAGTTCAATGGCACCATAAACTGCAGCCTCTAAAATAAACCATACAGTTGAATCAAAACCGCTTTAATAGTTTCAACAAAAACACTATAACCTTTATGAAAGTAGGATTTATTGCAGGATTCTTGTATTACACTGCATTAGTTTTAACTAGGCGTACCTAATAAACTGGCAACTGTGTGTAGATTTTAGTAACTTCATTTAAATGGATGCGTTGTCATCAGCAAAACTTTGCTAATAAAAACAAGTAAAATGGGGGGGAAGAGTAGAGCTATTTAGAAAAATAATCATATTTTGCGTTAATAAATATATAGACTTTGCTTCCAAACAACTGCCACTTTCCCAACACCTGCGTTATAGTTCAGTCCATCAACACAAAGACATTGTGCCCATGGACTTTCTCAACTGAAATGAATAAATTCCCAGTGAAGGTTGGTAAACTCAACAGCATTTAGTGTGATCCGGTTCTCAGCGTGGATATGTAAACATACGGACTCTGTTGAATTGAATAATAAATAGATCTTAACGACACACAGCTACATCTGACGGGCTTACCTTCCTCATACTGTTCCTCTTGGACATAGGCCTCAGCTCTGTCCTTCAGCACGTTTATGTTCTCTGGGTCCGACTGCAGGACTTCGCCACACACTGAGACAGCTCTGCTGGCCTGCTGGCCCTGCTCATCACGCGAAGAAAACACGGCGGTTAGATGTATTGTTTAAACTCAAAGAGGGAGTTAATGCATCTCACGGTAGCAGTGAGGGGCCTTACCTGTGCCAACGCATGGCACATGCGCTCCTTGGCGAGGAGAGAGAAATGGTGCACGTTGGGCTCGGTCTTCATCACTGCCTCATATTTGCTCACTGCATCTTCATACCTAAAAAAAAAGCAGGAAGTAGGTGGGTGTTTTGACAACGCTGTGCGACACTGCAAAATGCAACATTGAAGATTGCACCCACAAACATCATTCCGCTCCGTTATTCGCTCTGTTTAGTCTTGTGAATATAGAATCTTATGCATGTCAAATATGATGTGACATCCATTCACAGTAAGATGGGATTTGCATGCCTGTTTGTAAGATCAGAAAGTCCAAGTGCTTGAGGGAAAGGAAGCAGTCATTCTGCAGCTGATGCAACCCCTGGTATTCAGAGAGGATGTTATTTTATATTTACAGGGATAAATAACTGCCCGAACACACACACCTCTGCTCTTGGATGAGTTCCTCTGCAGACTGGATTTGTTTGTTGAGCTTCTTGACCTGCTTGTAATGGCTGTAACACTGTTTGTGATCAGCATCAAGCTTCAGGCACTCACGCACCTCACTGCACATCAGACGAGAGGGGGAGGGTCATAACAGGCTCATTTTCAATGCTACCGCACGTACGTGCTATATAGCCAACTTACAGGGGGACAAAAATAACAAGAACACTTGAAAACAACACACAACAGATTTCAACTACGTGGTCAGCTATAGTTTTTATGTGTTTAGCATCTGTCTAGTAATAATGAACTGAATACCAATTAGCGGTATGTGCCAGCTATTAAACAATCTAAAAAAAAGATCATTTAGATGTTACTTTTCAAGGCAGCAGGTGACTGCAGTCACTGCAAGACTATTGCATTGTATCATGAGATATCTCCTGTTATTTTTGATAACCTCCTTATCACATAAAAACAAATACAAAATAATGTATCTATAAATAACACTGTGCTAATAGCCCGCTACAGCACGACTTTAATCCATGGCGTTTACATGTTTTCTATTAGAGATATGATTGTGCAAAGAGAAACACCTTAGTAATTAAGAAGTTATCTCGTAGAGACAATTAGTTAAATCCTGGTACTCGTCACAATGTCCGATACTTATTCAGTGTTGGAAAACAACCTGTAAGTGGGTCTTACTTGAGCGACATCTCATGGTCTCCAAGATTATAGTAGATGGTGCTGAGTTTGTAGAAAGCCTGGGTATTGTCATTCTTTAACTTGGACGCAGCTTTGAGGTCACTGATGGCTTTCCCCATCTCTCCCATTTGAATAAAACACTCTGCTCGCATCTCGCGAGAGGTCACGTCCCAAACGCAAGTCTGTAACAGGCGGACAAAATCTCTTACAAACTGCAGTACTAGTTACCGTACAAAATGCTCTGGAGGCTCTGCAGTGATGATAACAGGGACAATGTTATGCTTGCAGGAAAATGAGGCAACGCTGACAAGGTAGGTATCTTACCTCAATGATAGTGTCAAGCTGGGCAGCAGCTGTCACATAATCCTGGCTGTTGAAGCTGCTGTGGGCCTGAGCCACCAGTCGCTGAATTTCATCAGACATTTTCAGCTGACTCTGAGCTTCCCTCTCCTCTTTGTCACTAGGGTTGGAGTTCAGCTGGAACATTGCAAAGCAAGACATTACATACTTATGGTCATGATTAAAGCAGTCTAATTGACAAAGAAAAGTTAAGAGTGACTTATTCAGTCCTTCACCAACACACTGCGCTATGAGCTCCTCTTTTTCTGAAGACGTTCTTGTGTCTATCACAGCATAGCAGCGCTTACAGTTCCCTAATCCATTACATTATAATCATCCTCTTCATAGAGGTCATCATATTCATGAGAGGAGAGCAATCTCAGCCAACAACACACCCTTTTACAAATAAACCTGGGTACCCTTTGAGTGTTTCCTGCTAGCTCAGCTTCAGAAAAAGGCCTAGTGCATAAATGTGATGCATTAAGATAGGCCAACGTTGTGGACTGCTGAAGCAGCAGGACAGCACACACCTCTGGCCAAATCCTTTGACATTATACCAGCAAAATGTTGCCCACGTAAAACTGTACAAGCCCAGAATGGCCTCTGCTGAGAATGTGGCTCCTTGCCCTCTTGAAGGAGGAGGCACACACTTGATTGTAAAAGAAAGTGACTGTTGAACTTATATCTAATCATACGGTTTAGCAGCCATGAACTCTTTCGTATTAGCAGTTTTACATTACGGCCAGCCAAACAGGAATACAAGACCAACAACTAAGCTTCAACCGACATATAATAAAGCTAATCAAAAGTTGACTGGGTATCTGAGTGTTGATTACAAGGAAATGTATAGGCAAGGAACTAATGGTTAAAACAGGCTTATGCGGCTGCAGGCCCACCACATGGTATTGGCCCAATGTGACACTTACAATCACATCCTATCCCCATATAGCATCATAACATCACCTGAGAATACAGCAGCTTTAAATGGAATCTAAGAAGGAATAGTAGATATAACAAGGGCATTTATGTCTTCTGGGAGTGTAGTGAAAATTCTCTGGAAAATGGGAAATCTAATGGAAAATGCATTAGCGAGCTCCAGGCTTAATCCTTAACGAGCACCTTAAAAAGATTCCTGAGGGCCCAAATGAGAGTTCACTTACAACTGAAATATTATCTACATCTTTTAAAATGGCTTATAGATGCAGGGTTTCCCGTTTCTTTAAAGTCATATGTGGCCTATGTGCAGCTATATTTAACTTCCTTGCTACTCGGTTTCAAAAGACTTCTGTGAAGTCTGTGCACCGCTTCATTAACAACATATCTCATGTTGTCAACCTCATAGTACAACTGTACATTATAGTGAAATAAATAACACAAATGAAGTGTGCACACTGCATAGAAAACAACATAAATATCATTCACAACAATAAAGATGTTAATAAGTGAATTGCCCTCATTTCAAATCATATTGAAAATACATTACACCTAGTTTAATAGAGTTTCACAGTAACTCCAGGCTACAGATCAACACTGACACCTCCTGGTGGTCTCTGCTTAGCAAACAACATCATGACTTCTCAGCCTTGTTTCTGTAGAGTAAACAGGATATTCCTACACTTACCACCTTCTTAAAGTCACTCTCTGCTTCATCTAGTCCTCCCTGCTTCAGGAGGAGATTTCCTCTCTGAAGGCGTGCCTGTTAAGAGAGGGAGAGGACAAGTTTAGCAAGAAGTACAAGTATGTTATCAACACAGCTGACATAACTGACCAGCTTCCCAGCACAGTTGTGCGTCTAAACTATAAAACTTATACATACATATAATGTACATACAAGTGTGCCAGTTTCTTCCAATTATGTGTTAAGATGTTTCTCACACAGTTGTGCAAGTTTGCAGTATGAGATAAAACTGTGCAACTATGTACAAATAAATGACTTTAGACTAACTGATAAGAATCGTAACTCACAGATGTGAAATCTGGTTTCAGTTCAATAACTCTGCTCAAATCTGGCAGTGCAGACTTTGACTTCCCCATTGCTAGAAATACTGTGGCTCTCCTGTAGTATGCCATGTAGTTCTTGGGATCTCCGTCTGATTAAAAAAGGGAACAAAGCAAACACGATTAAACGTTTTGAATCCTATTTCCTGGTGTGAAATACTAAAAAGGTAGAACATGTTTTGCCACTTACCCACAGCAGCATGGAAGTGAGACAGCGCATCTGCTAGCTGGCCGGCAGCGAGCAGCTTCTTCCCCATCTCCATGTGATTGTCCACACTCCCATCCCTGCCACATTTCACTCCTGAAAAATCACACACAACACTGATATCCTGCAACACACTGAGAAGCATGTCGCCACAGAGCAGTTACTACAGTACAGTACTATAATAGTACCGATTAAATCAAGTCGGTAGCGTAAAGCTAGAGGTTTCTTTGACATGGAGGTTAGCTAGCTGTCACACTTCGTCAGTTAACGTTAGCTTACACGAAAGACACTAAAGTTAACAAGCTAACGATACCAAAGAAGGAGTTTCACATCACATGTACGCTCAAACTAACTGGTTTGCTTTAACTAATGTGTTTAAAACGAGTTACATCGACACACATTAGCATTGACATCGATTAGCTAGCTTGATGTTAGCCAACGGTTATCGATTTCACTAGCTAGCGTTACACTCGTCATTAGCCAGAAACCGTTTCTTTAACTTCAAGCAGGGCTGAGCCGTCGTCAAAGTTATGTGCTAGTTAATAGTAAGTTAAGTAGCTACTTGCTATCGTTAGCTTGCCAAGCAAAGTACACGTAGGTCAGTTTCTTACCTTCATATCTCATGTCAATCAACACAAGAACATATGGGATGTAAGTCAGTATTCTGTGAGCGACATGGTCGATGGAAACCATGTTTACGTTTGCATCCGACAGGTCCAAGCTCGTTACGTTACGTTACGTTATTTAAAAAAAAAAAAAAAAAAAGAAGAAAGAAAAGTGTTTCACTTAATTCTCAACAGTCCCATGTGTTGACAGCTATTGAGAATTGCTTCTTTTTTCCCAGTCACTCACACAGCGGAGCAGCGAACTCAAGCGACCGGTCGTGGGTGACTGTGATTGGCTGGATTGTTTGGAAAACTCCGCCCACCTCAACTGAGAGGAGCCACGGCAGCATAGGACATGTCACCACCGCGTGTGTGCGCGTGCGTGTGCGCGCGTGTGTGTGTGTTAATTTTGGGGACCCTCTCACGGTGTGGGGTCCGGCCACTTTGGTTGGGACCAAAATGCTGGTTACCAATTTAGATGAGTTCTAGAGACCCCCTGATGTGCCTGTGGTTCTCATTAAAAATCCCTGCAAAGATAGAAAAGACTGTTTTAGTGTGTGTATGTATGTGTGTGTGTGTGTGTGTGTGTGTGTGTGTGTGTGTGAGAATAAGCCTTTGTGAGTATGTATCATTAATTAATCCTCTAGTCATGTATAACATTATCACAAAATACTATATGTATAAAATGTAAATACTAAATACAATACAAATAAAATACTATACTGTGAAGTAAAGTGCTTATGGGAGAGGGAAATTAGGGAACAGATATTTAGCAATGGTGGAAGAAATATTTAGATGATTTACCTAAATACAAATACTTTATTACAAGTTAAAGTCCTACATTCAACATTTTACTTAAATAAAAGTACAGAAGTCTAAGCATGCATTTAAAATATCAAAAGTAAAAGTAGCCTACTCCTCAAGCAGAATGGCCCGGTCAGGGTTATTATTATATGCTGAATTATTGTTATTGATGCATTAACATGTTAGCAGTGTTATAAAGTTGTAGTTAGTCGAGGTGGAGCTAATTTGAATTGCTTTATATACCTTTATAGTTTTATCTATAACAATGCTCATATATAAACTGATCATATGTTTTGATTGTAAAATCTTAATCTGGAAAGCAGTAATTTCAGATAAATTAAGTGAAGTAAAAAGTACAATATTTTCCTCTGAAATGTAGTGAAGTAGAAGTATAAAGTAATATAAAGTGGAAAAAAAGTAAAATAAGTAAACAAGTAAGTTGCAAGCACTTCAAAACGGTACTTAAAGGGGAAATGTAAACAAGCCATTCAGATTTGGCTCCACATCCTGCATCACATGCAGGTTCATGAGAATATACCGCCCCAATCTGAGTTTCTCCACCCACGGCTTGAGAACTACCACTGTGGCAGTGGTGGCCTGAAGGTTAGGAAGCGAGTTTGTGACTGGCAGGTAGAATACATTTTGGCGGGGGACGTGAAAAGCGCTCCAGTGGAGCTGCTCAGTGGAGCTGCTCAGTGGCAGCAGATCAGACTGTGGATGTACTGGGCATCTTCCAGGTGTCAATGTGTAACTGTGTGAATGTAACCAGTTTCTTTCTGAAAAAAAGAGCACGGCGAGAGTGCACCTCCACCTGAATGAATAATGACTTTTCTCACAAGCCAGTCAGAGCAGACTCGACTTTTTCTGGAATAGGATTTAAAGAGACAGGCATGTTAAAACGTAACGTGTCAGACAGAAGGTGAATACAGGTATATTCAGACAGACAGTATGGGGGAAATAATGTGTTTTTTTTAATATTAAAGCATGTAAATATGTTCTGGTAGAAACCCAAAATACAACTATGAACCTGAAAATGAGCAAAATATGTTCCCTTTAAATACAGTGTTTGAGTAAAAGCACTAAGTTACTTTCCACCACTGATATTTAATAATATGTATTTTTATCCTGATGATGGTGCAGGTGGAACAAGTTGTAATTCATATATCCATTCAACATTCTGTTTTATTGCAAATTTTAAAAACATCTGAAAAATGACACATTCAACCTTTCAATCAAGAGATGCATAGCTTACATGTTCAGTCAACGTAAAGTCCTGGCATTATTAATTACTTATGTGTTCATGATCGTTGCATAGATTTTCTTTTATCAACATTTCTATTAAAAACAAAAGTCCCCAGCTACAACTTGGACTTGGAATATAACATATCTCCGGAAATAAAGCCACCCCACATATTTCATGAAGGACATAAACACTGAATAAGCTCCACCTTTGAAAAGAGGTCACACATATGCATCTGTAGCTGATGTCTTCGTGGTAGAGGTGATGCCAGAGATGCTGCTGCCACTGCTGCCACTGCTGCCACTGCTGCCACTGCTGCCACTGGTTGTCCTTGACTTTCTGCTCTTACTCATCTTTGTGCTCGCTGAGGATGCGATACTCTTTTTAATCGGAACAGCCCTGTAGGCATCGGGGAACTGGTAGGTAGGGAATCTTCTTTTTGAGCTGTTAGGTTCAGAGGCAATAAATTAATGGTTATTTCTTTACTGTAATTAATCAAAAATGTTGGAAGTAAAACAAATGTATACATTGGCAGCATTTTACCTTGAGTGGCACCCTTCCCTCCCTGCAAAGATACTGTAAATAAGGCCTCCCACAACTAGTAAGGTGGAGCCTCCCCAGCCGATAAAAACACCAACGCCTATTTCAAACCTGCCATTAAATACAAGAATAAAGTATAAATGTACAATTCTTCCTTCATAGATTCATGTGGTAAATGTTGATAGATGAAATGAGGTGAAGTTATAGCATGTTATCCATGGCACATACTTCTGAGCCTTGTAGTTAGGGTCTTGAAATTCTGCTCTGATTTTGTTTCCATAATAGGAGAAAGCGATCATCGAACACAGCCCTGAAACAATAGGCACATGTTTATTTTAAGATGAATCATAGAGTGTATTGCAAAGTGACTCAAATTGGTCTGTGTAAAGTATTACCTGCGATAAGGTAGTTCATCCCCCCAGCAAAGGTTACTCTCGCATTAGCGAGCTCTGATCCCCCAATTTTGGTGCACTTCATTCCCACTAAGACCAGCACTGATCCAAAGAATGCCAGGATAATAGCGATGATGATGAGAGCACGGCACATGTGTATGTCCCCTGTCCAAGGACCGCAAAAACAATGTTATGCATACATTACAAGACGTAAAAAAGACTAAGGATCTTCTATTTATGCATCATCGTGCCTGTGCTGAAATACATTCGACTTACAATTTAGTGCAAGCATTGATGGAATTCCTTTGCAGTCAGATATTCCAGTTGAATCAGATATGCAGTCCTTCCACAGGTTGGAGAAGTAGTTGCTAGTGGTCAAGACTATGCTATCTACCTCCGACCACGTCCAGATCTCCGTGGGCATGGTGGAGCACACCAGGATCCATCCAGATATACAAACAACAAAGCAGCCGATCTCCATGTACATCACCACAGTCCTGTAACTCATGCTTGCCTTGAAGGTTGAGCCTCTAGACAGAGAAAAGGGAAAATCCAATGGCACAAGAGCTGCTGGGCACCTGTGTGTCCAACACTGCCGGAGACACACACACACACACACACACGGAGAGGACCTCCTTGGTTTGTGTACATCATCACATGTTATGCCTTGAGTTGATTCCTTTGTTCTGTGACAGTCACTTTGGTCATGTGTTTGTTGTTAGTACAATACACATTCTGCCAGCATGGCTTCAGTTTCATTTAGCAGATGCTCAGTTAAAGTAAAACAAATGTGAACAAGGCACTGACACACACGTGAAACTAGGAAGAGGCTAACGGATTTATACATTGAGAATATGACGAGCACCTATTCTACTCACGGCTTCTCTTAAAATATATCATATCTCAATGTTGTCTCTTCGCCAAAGACTATTCCTCTTCCTCTTGCGCACATGTCAATAAATATTCATTCTCTTAGAAATCAGTCATTGAGGTAAAGGCTGCATTGAGTATTAAGTCATATCAAGTATTTTATACTGGAATTATGATTCCTTTGTTATTCTAAATGCTTTTGCACAAAGTTGCAGTTCTTTCTTCAGGAGAGCAGAATATGTGTCTCACAGTTTGAGCATAATGTTTTTTTAGATGGCTATGTTACGCAAAATGCATCCATACAAACATATTATTAATTAACAGCTTAGATCAGATTTGTATCTGTATCAGCAGATACTCATGGTTGTGGCATTGAGCTATCCCTAATATATATATATATATATATATATATACAGTATATGGTCATAACAGGTCATATAGTGCAGTGCTCAACATTAACGATGGCCCGCTTGTCCGTGGCAAGTAAACTCTATGTACGGGCAAGTAGAACGCCTCATGCAGTTGCCCGATGGGGTAAGTAAAAAATAAATGTGACTTTATCAATATTTCAATGTTAAAACATTTTATTTTGCTAATCCAATGGTTTGCCTCTGAAGAACGAGCGAGCCGCGGCTCAGGCTCATTAAGTGAGCTATTAATACCACATAGAGGCCGGCGACGGCGAGAGAATAAACATCCTCCTAATGGCAAGTGGCTGAAAAAGCTTAATGTCAAGTCCTGTAGTGCAGCAAAACAAAACATGGCAGGAGCCTGACAGCCTGACAGTGTCTGCACTACGTGCTGATTGTTACTCAGTCAGATTTGGAGTCTTGTTGTGTTTGCCGGTTTCTGTTAAAATAAAGCTTTGTATGGAAAACAAACATTTGATCTCTTCTTTTGAACACACGTAAGGGAGGTCGTGGGAATTAGTTTGAATTGAAATAATAAATAAGATGAAAGCGAAAGCTGTGAGAAACAGGAAGATGGAGTTCAGGGGAAAATGGACGATATCCAAAGCTCCTTATGTTCACTAAAGGGAGTGAAGTGGGACACGTTTACAATTTAAAAAAAGCTCAACTAAACTATATACAGTTCATGCAATTGTTGTCTTGTATAAGTTATAAGTTTTGCTGAGACTTTGCAACAAGGGTTTGATTTGGTCGAGTGGTAGCTTTTTAGTCAGGGGTGACAACATATTAAAAAATCTAATGAAATCCAAAAAATATATAAATTACACCTTCAAAATGAGCATATTCAGTTGAGCCAAAAAAATTATAAAGATTTAACATTTTGATTTGATTTAATTGACATATCAAAAATATATAACAATCATACATTGTTACAAATACACATTAATTAACAATGTTGAGAGGTAACACAACTGACATGATGTGTAAGTCTCAACTTTAAGCTGCTTTACCCTATTTCATAGGAAGATTGTTTTTATGCTTTATTGTGTCCACCCATTATTGTGTACACACACCTGCAACATATAAACAAATATAAACATTGTAATAGAATAAAATGTAAAAAAAAAACACACCAATATATCCTACCTTTATACAAACATGTACAGGTTACTTACAGTTAAAATGGTAATTGGAGTGCATTTATAGAGCACCTTTCTATCTTACCGGACAAAGTGCTTTGCAATTGACCTGTCATTCACCATTTACACACCCATTCACACATATACTAAGAGTGGCAGAGCTGACATACAAGAAACTGGTCTGTCCATCAGGAGCATCAGGGGTTCAGTGTCCTGCTCAGGCAGGAGGAGCAAATCGCCAACCTTGTATATATATATATATATATATATATATAGACAAAATTTGATATTAAAGGTCAATGTTGGACTAAATGTTTTTGATGTTTAATCATAATACATAGGGTCGTGTACAACTGCTAAATACAGAAGTTGTCTGCTGTATAGAAAGCAGAAATTCCCCCAACATGAACTGTATTACACAACTTTAAATTTGAACCCTAGAAGAAACATTTAAATATTTAAATGTAATTCCTGGTGAGCCACAGATTAATATCAGCAAATGGTCGCGCTATTAGACAGAAAACCACCAGGTTTTCCTACAGTGTGCTGTATATTTTAGACTTTTTAAGACTCACCAGTGGCTTCAACTAAAAGTGTTTTATATTCACATCCCTCACACATATACATTCTTATCAAAGTGCTGCATCCTGGAGGAGTTGCTGTAGTCTGGAGGCGGCCTCTGGTTTACAGACTAGGAGACATGAGAGCGTGAGGCAGCACCTCTGTACATACAATAATAATAATAAAAAATTAAATAAAAACTTTATTTATAAAGCACTTTTCTAATGTTCCAATGTTTACAAAGTGCGATACAGACAATAAAACCCAAAAGCCAAAGCTGAACTCCACACGAAGCAAAGATGCAAATTTGCTTGGAAGCGAATGTTTTTCCATGTTTTTTTATTTTTTAAATAATCAAGTGATTTTGATTTCTGATTCATGAGGCAGTTTGGCTCTTCAGTCACACAGTTCTTACTTGAGTTCCGCAAACATTGGACCAAACAACTCTGCTGTAATCCAGTGTGCTGAAAGTGAGAAAAAAAATGGATCTAATAAGATCACAAAGACAATTACAGATATTACACAAACATATCCATTATACATACCACTAAGAATGAAATTCACACCAGCAAAGCAGGAAATCCTGGCTTTGTTTTTGGCAGTTCCTCCAAATTTGATGCATTTCATCAAGAGTAAATGTGGAACCAAGAAATCCCTTACAGATGGCTGCAATCATCAGTCCCCTGCATGCTTGGATATAGCCTGCAAACATAAAATAGAGGTCAATTTATACGCGATGAAAAGAGAGTTACTTTCTGTGGCTCCATTCTGTGGTTGTGTAACCACAGAATGTGGTTTTTCAATAACCACAAAGCAAGAAATACAATTTGTCACAAGTAACCCTAATTGTTTTCAGGCACTTTGCAGCCGCTCTCGTGGTATGAAACGTCCCATTCAGATATCCCGTGAAACTAGTCAGCCGTAGGTGAAACCACCTGAAGCTCCTAGTAAATCTTCTTTATAGCTTTCAAGCTGCAAGGACAAAGGCTAAACATTGACACATTCGGAGGTAAATTAGTTGTTCCTTGACTTGCATTAGGCCTTAGGATATCTATTAGTTCTGAGTAGCAATGAGCTTCAATTTGAATTGTATGGCAACATTCAGACAGTGAAGGAGCTGAGGCTGAACACTTAAAAGGCATTTGGAGGACGAATCAGCACAAGTCTGAATATAGAAAAGCTGACTAAAAGAGAAGCTACGAGCCTTTCAGGCATTAAAGCGATAGTTTGGATTTTTTGAAGTGGGGTTCTATGAGGTACTTATTCATCGTCAGTGTATTTCCTACAGGTAGCAAAGCACTGTACTACCTTGGACGGGGGCAGCAGCAAAATGTATTATAGACACCTAAAAGGAAGGGTCACCTAAGATAAAATCAATTTCAGGCTACATGTACATCTATATTTTGAATATTTTCACTGCTTTGTCTTGCCAAAGCAAGACATTCCCGATGGGGAAATGAAGCTGTTATATCCATCTATGCTCTCTTGAAGAACCAGACACCTTCGACACAAACAGTCATTCTCCTCGCAGAACACAGGGGTTGCTGGTCTCTGTTATCGTGTGGTTTAACCAAAGTAAACTAACCAAAGTTACACAATAACAAAAACAAACTAATTTAGGCACCAATAGATCACCAACTCCGGTGTTCTGAGAGGTAAAAATACTGTTTTTGTCAATGAAGTCTGGAAGCTTTGAAGAGAGCATAGTAGTCATTGGAGAAGGGCTGTCTGACGTAAGGTAAAGCGGGGAAAATATTCTAAATATAGCATACGCTGACTATGCAAACCTCATACAACCCCACTTCAAACAAGGCAAACTATCCTTTTAACAGGTGCTCTTTGACAAAAAAATTTTTTTTAAATAAAATTGACATACAGTCAAAAAACAAGCATGCAAAAAGAAAGAGAAAAAAGACCCGAGCATCCAGCGCTAGTATTGAAGGAAGGTCTTAAGGTCTTGTTACTGTGGCAACAACTGTTCCATCAAGTGTAGATATCTTCCGGTAGTCCGTCGGCAAGATGGAAGACACCGGCGCCCAGCCCGGAGCTGTAAAAATAAAGGCCAAGATCTCCAGATACATTCTGATCATCCTGCAGAGAGGACTTCTGCACACTACGCGCCAGCCAATGGAGTTAGGGAGACCTGAACTTGATTAATGGCTCCCTGGCTGGTGATGCTTGTTGAAGATTTAGCTTTGCTCTGCAGGCTCAATAGATAGGGTGAGATTGCCAGTTAATGTGTTGTGGACTGTTATATTCTGTAGGGAGGAGTTTCCCCTTAACAAGAGGCCAATGGTCTATTATCAACCAGCACACGTCACTGTCCTCACAGCAAAGTTGATGGAGACTGAAGGTTCTGGATGTTGAGAAAGTAAGTCCACCGTCAGCACGTACTATGAATGTGTTGCTCTGTGTTTGTGTGTGTGTACATTTTAAGAGTGGGCATATATACTCTATGATGAGCATGATATTTGATTTAACAAGTAGAAGTAATGATGCCAAAAAAATGCTTTTTTAGTACAGTTTTTTGTTTTATGGGTCTAAAGGTATGAGCCAACGGTAAATTGTAAGGTATTGCTGCTATTTTTTCCCATTTACATCACAATCTATGGCCTCAAAAATGATAAGATCCTCGACAAATATTATCACTACGCACATGTGGTTTGTGTACATCATCACATGTTATGTCTTGACCTGTGATTCCACCGTTTTGTGATAATGGTGATAATGTGTTTGTTACTGGTATAACACACATGGTTGATCATGGGTTCAGTTGTATCTACAGTTTAGCTCTTACTTCAGATTCTGTGTTAAAGCCTAATCATGTGAACGAGGAAATAGCACGCACATAAAACTAGGAAGAGGCTTATCACACGCTTGAATGGTAAAAGACTGATGATGTTGACAGAAGAATTATAAACTTGTATTTGTGTAAAAGGCTCAAGCAAAGGATTTACTGGTGCAAAATGACAAGGACTGTCATGAGTAATATCATGAAGTAAGAGACTATACATTAAAGAAAACAATTACAACACAATACTTATTAGGTATAAAGTTATTTTATTAATACATAGAAATTCATAGGTATTCCAGTGACATTCTTAATTGTAATACATGCTTTGGTTAAATCACAGCAAAGTTAACAAATAACGAGTAAACACAATAAAGTTTATTTTATACAAAGAAACGACACGTTTAAATAAAACAAAACATGACAAGAGCATAAACACAACAATAATGAAAAACATAATCACAAGTTTACACGGTGCACTGAAGAGAAAGCAGGGTGTTCTCATCCCATCTGTCTGTGATATGCTGATTGTTAGTCAATCAGATTTGGATCTACTACGTCTTCTAATGTTTGCCAGTCTGTGTTTGAATAAACTATATGTGAAAAAGAGCTTTGAACTACTACACAAACGCATCTCTTTCTGACATTTTCGTGGGTGTCGTCTGTGAGAGCTTTGAGATCTTGGAGCTGCTGGATGGTCCTGAGCCCATGTAAGAGCCATACTGCCGGGGAGGTTTGTAGTACAGGGTTCTCCCTCCGGAGCGAGGGGCCATGTATGTGCCTCCTCCATAGGCATATACCACTTGACTGCAAGACCAAAACATTGCCAAAGTTAATAATGTGGCAGGAACTCTGCATTCACAGGAAAACAAGAGTGAAGATGGATGAATATTAATACCTTTCAGGGCAAATAACTCTGTAGACTGTAGCGGCGTAAAACACAGCCCCTAGAAAGATTAAAAAACATCCCACCAGTCCTAGAAATATGGGAGGTCCGAGGTCATACCTGCAAGTAGTTCAGATGTAAGAAGAAACGTCACGATACATTGCACATACTGGAAATACTTCATCATTTGCCTAATATTTACAATGACATTAAAGGTGGACTCTTATACAATTTAAACTATATGACGTAGATCTGTGTACCGTAAGATTCCTGGCCCTACATTGGCAGCAAAGGTTGTTCTTGCAACCCTGTTGATGTATAAGCAGTAGGCAGAAACTTCTGACACACCTGCATGCAGAGGTTTCGTTGATTTTAAGAAATAATGATGGCAAAACATTTCTGTCATTTACAGAGACAAAGCCACGTTTGTTTTGTACTCACTACCAGCAATATGAAGCACTGCTCCAGCTAGAAGAAGTTTGTCCTTGGTTTTATCAGCTCCACCAATATAAGTGCACTCCATCCCAACAAAGCAAAGCACTACGCCAAAGAATCCAAGAGTTAAGCCGCACATTAGCAATCCTCGTACTCCCTGGATGAAAGCTATGAGAAACAGGAAAAAAATGACAAAGTATTCAACAGAAAGAGTTCAACTTCTAGAACAGCGTTCAATTTCTCACAGATAGAAAATAAGCTGATGTGAGTATGAAATTGAGAATATCCAAAGCTTCTATTCACTGCAGGGAGTAGACACAAGAATATGAACACTTTTACAATAAAATGAGGCCGAATTAAAGTATATGCTGTTTGTGCTTGTAACATGAAGCGAATGGTAGCTTTTCAAGCGGAGATAATAACACAAAACTATAAACTACACCTTTAAAAATGACCATAGTCAGTTCAATCAACACTTTTCTGACACAATTGTAACAAGTAGTAACATAGTTATGTTGTTATACATATTGAGCCACATGACTTTAAATGTTTCTATTCATTTAGATTCTTAAACCTTAATGTGAACAGTAATTAAACGTTAAGCGTTACATTAAGTACATTAGTATAAAGCACACTATTTCCTTTTGAAATGCTAATTAAAGTAGCCCCTACGTTCTCACAAAACTGAAACACATTCAGTGAAAGTTACTGCATTGCCTTAATTTTAAGCATATTTTTTTTTACGTCAAAGTCAGTATTTATCAGTTGTGTTCTTAATGCTCAGAATATTCCAAGGTTTCAGAAAGTCTATATGACTTTGTTAAATGCATGATGTTCATCAGACAACATATTCCAGTAATCATCTAAGAGCATTTTTGTGTTAATAATGTTGAGTAGACGCCTTTCCGAGAAAAATGTAACCAAGATTTAACGTCGTTCCTTTTATCGTGTTGACCTCTGCAACTTAAAGCAATTCTATGAGACTTCCTCCCAACAGTGGACGCAGGAAGTGACAACAATGGGATCATGTTATGTGCTAAATGGCTGGGTGACAGTAGCACAGAGAAGAATCCCAAAGTCAGCAAACTGAACCAGTATTGTTATTTACTTGACAATATCTAGCTAAAGTTAGCAAACATTAGCAACCAAACCTACTAGTCACACCAGACCAAATATGCTTATGAATTCAACATTTAATTTTTAATACAAAGATTATGTTATTTCTTCTTTCAGAAGTTACACAATCTCAGTGCCACTTATCCATATGCTCTGCCTGTTGAATTACGGCTCTGCAAATCCGTTTATTCATTGAAAGAGAAAGACTAAGAGAGATGGTGTTAGAAACATCATTGCTCGTGCAACGTTTGGATCACTTACGGGTGACAGTCCAGAGCACAGGGAAGTCTCTGCAGTTGGTGACAGCCGTGGAATCGGTGAAACAGTCCTTCCACAGGTTGGACCAGTACCAGGCGACTCTGATGATAAAGGAGCCTCCTTGTCCTCCTATTTGGGAGATTCTCCAAAAGTCCATGGCCACGGTGCACAGCACAAACAGCCATCCCAGGGATGAAATCAAGAAGCCAAGAACTTGGATCAGACGTTTACTCATTTCTGAAATCACTAAGTGAAAGCAGGCAGCCTAGGTCGTCTCCTCAGGTGAACAGAAGCACAAACACACTTAAGGTCTACTCAGCGTGAGCAGGATGATGAGCGGTTTCCTGTTTCAGGACAGGATGACGTTGTGTCTCTGCCGTGTGCCTTTAGTGTTGATGAGGGCTTTGCGCAATTGTGTGAGATGTTTACTGTAAACTTTCTGGAGTTGGCCACCTGCTTGAGATAATTCACACCGACTCTAGCTACTTTTTCAGGTTTACATCAATTTTTTGCACCCACTAGTGTCCTGCAAAAAATACATTTCATGTGTATTTACAGTAAGAAAGCCCATTCTTGTAACCTTGAAATATTTGATATTTTTTGTCTATCACACTGACATATTATTGAGATTAAAAGGTGACTGACCAAAAAACAACTAAATAGTCTGCTGAAAATCAATTTTATCTTAAAAGAATGTAGCCTTCTCATCATTTGCCACACATTTCAATGAGACAATGACAAGATGAAGTCCTTTTCTTCAAATTTGCTAAATTTGCATGGTTATTTCATGGAAAACATGAGAATCTGCGTTTGACACAGTTTTAAATATTGTCATTACAGATGGACCACATGTGCACAGTTAAAGATACAACCAACAAAGACATTTTATTGCCACATACATAAAAAAAAAAGGAACAATTATGCAATAATCAGATTATAAAGGCCAACTCTGAACCCTATGTTTTTGATTTTGGTGTTCTACATATGCAACATTCAATGCACGGCAATAATGAACAACTGCCAAATACAGAAGTGGTCTGCTGTATAGAAACATCGGAAAGTAAACTGTGTCATACAACTTTAAATTTGAACCCCTGGAAGAAACATTTAAATATTTAAACGTAATTCCTGATGAGCCACAGATTAATATCAGCAAATGGCCGCGCTATTAGACAGAAAACCACCAGGTTTCCTACAGTGTGCTGTATATTTTAGACTTTTTAAGACTCACCAGTGGCTTCAACTAAAAGTTTTTTATATTCACATCCCTCACACATATACATTCTTATCAAAGTGCTGCATCCTGGAGGAGTTGCTGTAGTCTGGAGGCGGCCTCTGGTTTACAGACTTTGCCTGCTCTCTGGGGCAGGAGGAGACACGAGAGCGTGAGGCAGCACCTCTGTAGATATAGTTTGCCTGACTATGGCTGTAAAGAGACAGAAAACAGATTCATCTTCACAAGTCAAACACCTATAATTCAACCATACATGTGTATTGTATAATGTAAACATGGTTAGTGTTACTCAAACCAACCTTTTGGTGAAAGAACCTGCGATGGAGCAGCAGAGCACGCTGCCTCCGAGGATACAGAGAATAGAGCCTGACCAGCCGATAAAAAGCGCAGCTCCCAGTTCATACCTACAGACAAAGACTGATGCTTCATGATCATTTTTCTTAATTGGTTGAGTCACAGTAAAACACTCACTTGGCCGTCGGACGATTCTTACTTCTGTGCTACAAACATTGGGTCAAAAAACTCTGTTGTAATCCGGTGTGCGTAGAGGGAGCACGATGAAAGCGAGCAGACGCCTGAGAAGAACAAGAATAAAAAGGGAATCTAATTATATCACAAAGAAACAAATACAGATATTACACAACCATGTCCACTATACTTACCGCTAAGAATGAAAATCACACCAGCAAAGCAGGCAATCCTGGCTTTGTTTTTGTCAGTTCCTCCGATTTTGGTGCATTTCATTCCAACGAGGGCAAATGTGGAACCAATAAATCCCATACAGATGGCTGCAATCATCAGTCCCCTGCATGCTTGGATATAGCCTGCAAACATAAAAAAGAGGTCGATTTATACGTGATGAAAAGAGTGTTACTTTCTGTGGCTCCATTCTGTGGTTGTGCATTCCCTCTGCTTTCACATCCGCACACCGCAAGGTCAATGGGTTATTGACCTTCTGACCAATTTACACACAAAGCAAGAAATACAATTTGTCACAAGTAACCCTAATTGTTTTCAGGCACTTTGTGGTAGTGTCGATACTCTGTTGGTCTGAAACGTCCCATTCACATGGGATTTTGAGGCAAATATTACCTTTGAAGTTAACCCCTGAAACTACTCAGCTGTGGGGAAAAAACGCCTGAGGTTCCTCGTAAATCTCCTTCATAGCTTTCAAGCTGCTAGAACGAGGCTAAACATTGACATATGTGGAGGTAAATGAATTGTTCCTTGAAGACTTCCAATAAGCCTTAGGTACCTATTAGCCCTGAGTAGCAATATGCTACTATGAGAAGGAGCTGAGGTTGAACACTTATAAGGCACAGAAAACAGGAAAAAATTAATTTGACATAATTGACCCAAAAAAGGAAAACCAAGAATCCAGTAAGAAGGAGGAAAGCGCAGACCATCCAGTGCCAGCATCGAGGGAAAGTCTTTGCAGTTGGAGACTCCAGTTGAATCGGTGACGCAGGTCTTCCACAGGTTCGACCAGTAGGTAGCTGTGGTGATGACTGTCCCATCAAGTGAAGATACCTTCCAGTAGTCTGTCGGCAAGGTGGAAGACACCAGCACCCAGCCCGAAGTGCTTACAACAAAGGCCAAGATCTCCTGAAACATGCTGCTCATTCTGCAGAGAGGACTCCTCCACACCACTGTGTGACTGCCAATTAAGTAAGTGAGACCTGGAATTGATTAATGGTTTCCCTGGCTAGTAAAGCTTGTTGAAAACGTCGCTACGCTCTGCACTAGTAAGTGCAATGGATACGCTGTGATTGATAGTTAATGGGTTGTGGACTGTTATATTCTGTAGGGAGGAGTTTGACCTTATACGTCAACAAGTGGCCAATGGTCTCTTATCATCCAGTACACGTCACTGTGACTCACAGTCATGATGGCATCAGTAATGACGTTTAAAATTAAAGCGACTGTAGGTGACGATTAATTATTTGCTCTGTGTTTGTGAGTGCCCATTTTGAGCAGAGGTGGATGAAGTACTTAAGTAAAAAAAATAAAAAAACACACACATATATATATATATATATATATATATATTGTACTTTTACACTTGGTTGACATTGAATTTGTACTCTATTGGTTGTCTTTGTTGCTCTTTCTTTGGTTTGGCTTATTTGAAGCTTTTGTTCTACACTTGTATGATTTCACCTTTTTGAAGCTGATGTACTTACAAGACTGTTTAGAGTCGTGTCCTCATGATTGTTTGCAATTATTGTAAGTCGCTTTGGACAAAAGCGTCAGCTAAATGAACTGTAATGTAATGTAATGTAAAAAAAAGTAGCAACACACAGTGCAGACATACTCTTTTACAAGTAAAGGCTTGCATTCAAAATCTTATTAAAGTAAAAGTACCTAAAATACCAAAAGTAAAAGTACTCATTCTGCACAACAAATATATATATAATATATTATTAGATTATAATCATTTTGTCTAGTTAGGATACAGTAGAGTGAATGTGCCACCTTCCACCTTCTACCTTTCACCTTGCACTGCCACTTATGATTAATACACAACAAGAGTCCAATAACTTCCTGAAAGACCTAAAATAGCAGGATTTAGATAACTTATTAACAGCATGTCACTCACTCTGATGTCACAGCATTTGGAGGAAACGTTCTCCAACTAGACAGAACATTATGTCAATGAATAAGGAAAGAGTAACTAAAATGATATTGGGATGTCACACATAAAAAGCAAACAAGGGGGAAATGAGGCAAAAGAAGGAATT
>CALSBV010012277.1:1008378-1057595 GCA_943590825.1 Bovichtus diacanthus | reverse complement strand
TGTTACTGTTTGTTACTGTTTGTTACTGTTTGTTACTATTTGTTACTATTTGTTACTATTTGTTACTATGTGTTACTATTTATTACTGTTTGTTACTGTTTGTTACTGTTTGTTACTATTTGTTACTATTTGTTACTGTTTGTTACTGTTTGTTACTATTTGTTACTGTTCGTTACTGTTTGTTACTGTTTGTTACTATTTGTTACTGTTTGTTACTATTTGTTACTACTTGTTACTATTTGTTACTATTTGTTACTATGTGTTACTATTTATTACTATATGTTACTATTTATTACTATTTGTTACTATTTATTACTATTTGTTACTATTTGTTACTATTTGTTACTGTGCAATACAATCATGTGCAATACGTATGTGCAATATATCTCTTTTTACTATGTATTATTGTTACTACTGGCTGCTAGAGTTTTACTCTCACATATTCACTTACTGTATTATGTTAACCTGCCACTTACTTACCACGGTTGTTGTGTTTTTTTGTACTTATATTTTGTACTTATCCATTTGTACTTAACCTTTTATCTGCACTGTCCCTTTGCTGTTGTAGCTCTGTAAATGTCCCCGCTGTGGGACGAATAAAGGTTTTCTGATTCTGATTCTGATTCTGATTCTGAAATGAAATGTTTTTGTTTTTATTGAATGCAGTCTGAGGATTATGTGGTGCCTTACTGGCCCATTACTGCCTACAACAGGTCTTTGAGTTCTTCCTCTAAACTGAGACACAGACACTCTCATCTTGACATTTCCAACAAAGGATTACACATTTGCCACAGTTAACCCGTGAGCCATAATCTGGAGCAGAAATCATTATTTACTCATTTTTCCAGTTTGAATTAGATTTTTGCTATGAATCTGTACATTATGTGAATATGAACATTTGTCGAGTCATTTGTGATTGTATCAACAATGAACAGTAAAAGATATTGACAAAATGTTGTTATGGAAACAGGTACAACTTAAACAAGTTTTTTTTTTTTTTAAACAGATATGTCTGAATGTGGCACAATCTGAGACCCAAAATGAAAATATGGGCAATTAAAAAAAAAAGAGAAAATCTGATTATTACACTGACAAATTGACAAAACGCTGTCAGACTGCATCTTGTAGTAAGGATACTTAAAAATGGCCCTCAAAATAAAGATTTCTTTGCAAATCACATCACTTAAAAATGATGTCCTTCATAACAGTTTACTTCCTAGTCACCTTCAATAGTATTTTAAAAGACTTGTCAAAGAAAACACCTAAAAATATATGTAGAAAACAGGCATTGAATTTACTCTGCTAAGATATCATTTTAATTATATAAAATCATTTTGGAAGCAGTTCAATGGTTCTTGAAACATCACCTACATGCTAACCAAGGTGATACTTTCTGTGGTGAAGAATGTTTAGTTTACACTATGTTACTACGTATTATGAACATTTCATGAAGCACCACCCTCTTGGTATAACTTAGTACGTAGGCACACATATGTTCACACACTAAATGTGTTTCCAATCGCTTTATTAACAGAGAAACGCGTCATGCAGCAGTGTGAGAACAGACAGATACTGTGGAGAGACTCCGACCCGGTTATCTTACCTTCCAGCTGAAGGATAGTATGATGTGGTCTGCAGTGCAGAGCTCCAATGGCATTTCCAGCACAGTTGTTCCACAGACCCTGGAGCACCCAGGTCGCTGTGATGACCGAGGATGCCCGGCTGGTGGCCCTCCATTCGTTGGACACTGTGGCAGCAATAGTGGCACCGAGCCCAGCCAGGCCGCTGAGAAGAGCCAGAATCTGCAAGACGGACATTTGGAGGTTTAAGATATGTATACAGTCTTTTAGCAGATTCAAGAAAATGAGAAGAAATCAAATGGCCCCAGGCAGGCAAATTACACTGTGGACATGTGTTTCATTGAGATGATTTACAGACAGGATATCTCGCCTGCGTCTCTAGTGGCGAGGGATGGACACAGGCGCTTGAAAGCGAAATAGTAAGAAAGCAGGAGCTAGCAGTTAGTCATTACATTTTGGCAAGCGGTTTTTGAAATGCACGTTTTGGTCTACAAATAAGGTCAAGTACCATATTAACATAAAAAATAAAGGAGTAATCAGTAATCCTCAAAAGAAGAAGCAATGTGACAAAGTCCAGTTACTGGTTCATCTATTTCCGAGCACAATATTTAGCAAGTGAATGACTAATGATTGTCAGCTTATATGTGAACATGTTGGTGTCACTCATTAGAGTTTCAGTTTCCATCTAAAATAAAATAAGATAAACATGGTACGTCCAGTTAAAATGAAAACAATTATAAAAAAGAGAGTTACAGTACAGTTTTATAGGAAATCAGGTGAAACTAAGACCTTGTCAATTGCAAATCTGGCAATCGACTTTGACTTTTTTGTATTATTTGTAAGCGTCAAAAGTTTACTATTTCCTTATTGGTGAAAAAGATTGACAGGAAATGGTGTAATATCCATAATTCACAAATGAGAAAGATTAATTATATGTATATATGTGGAGTTTTAAGAGGGGTTCCTTCATATCAAGCTATAATTTATTATTTATTATACTTATTTAGACAAGGTTGTGAACAAGTAAACTCCTGTAGGTGTCACTTTATTCTTTCCTTGAAAAATAAAGAGACATGTGACATTTTCCTCTGTGACCTGACTTGAAATGAATACTAACACGCATCCATCTGACAGGTGACATTTAAACAACCGGATGAAGCCCTGAGGAAGTCCTTTATAAAACAGAATTTAATGGGACAATCTTCAGACAATCAAATCCAAATGGGACAATCTTAATTATCCATAAATTGTTCACAGGATAAAATATTGCATGTACTGTCTAAGAGATTAAAAATATAATTACTTTCTCTGGTCCACAAGTGTGTTACAGGGGTAAGGATCAAATATAAATATGACAGCAACAATCAACTTGTCGGGTTGGAGGAAATAAAATAAATAAGGAAAAGGAGAATCTTGTAAATCTTACATTTGTTATATGTTTACACATATTTCCATTGGCCTATTCATTCAAAGATGAAAGCATTGTTGGAAATAGATACAGCAATCAGATCAGAAAGGTTTGGTACATTTTGATTTATGAATATAGATCAGGCTAATAATTGAATTAATCATATACAATTCAGAGCAAGAATTCATATTCTTATAATCCAAACATTACATGTTTCCAAAGTGAAGTGAATGTGACTCCTTAGACAACAGTTATCTGACAGGATGTACTGGTTATCTCTTTACATACTGCACACAGCACACATATTTACATTACCAAGTAGTGTTTGCATGCTGCTGAGTCCTAAAGGTCGTTTAAATAAAAGATTTTTATCTATTTTGTAGATTTAAGTCTCATTTTGATTTTGATTCTTAACTCTCAGGGAGGGGTCTCTTATTGTTAGTCTTTTAAAAACGTCTCCAATTTCTAGAAAATGCTTGAAACAAGTTGATTTCTATTGGAAATTCAAATAATCTAACTATCAGACTGACATTATTTTCACTTATTAATTAAGAAACATATTTAATAATTAATTCAAAATGAAGAAAGTCCATCACATAAAGTAGTTGAAATTAGCTCCACAGTGACCAGCAAAGACTTAAGTGCTGCTCACAGGTGAATGTATAAAAACAATTCAATCTCGTAACATAAAATAATGTATATTATACATATATAATGTATAATAATACACAGCATTATATTGGTAAATGATGCATGGGTACTGTAACTTTTGACACCATTTCGGATGATACTATACTTTTAATGTAGAACCTTTGTGTACATAGTGATTGTGTGCGTGAGAAAGGACAGAGTTCATGACCTGAAGGAGTTTGGGAAGCGTTGGATACTTCTGTCAGCCAATCCCCAGGCGGTGGGCGGGGTTACGCAGCGCCCCGCTCACCTGACTTCCAAGCCGGTTTGGATGGGATGATGGATCCAGTGGTAATCCTGTCCTGAATGTCTGTCGGTGTGTTATTGACAGACATTGGAGTTTACGGCATCTCTTCTCTGAGGGTTTACCTCCTCGGAGTCTTTGTCGATATCCTCCCTGCCACACATCCTGCAGAGAAAGTCCTCAGGTCGCTTTGACTGTTGGGGGGCCATGGAACCACTGCGGAAGGAGGCGAGGGATAATCCGTCGGCTTCAGCTAATCTTCTCTCCAAGATTTTCTTCTGGTAAGAAAAGCAGCCCGCAGTGACAGCCGTGTTTGACATAATTGAATGGAGAGCTCTCCAGTGTGACACTTTGTGGCCACTCAAAAGACAGACTGTCCCCTGGATGTGATCGCAGGCCGCTGCTGAGCATCCGTCCATGCGTAAACATAAACCACACTGTTCCCACACAGAGGAGCGAGCTCATGCTTGTGCGGAGTAGTTCCAGAATAGCACGGAGCATGGAAAAGTGGACCGAGAAGTAAAAGTAGCTCTTCCTAACATAGTTAAACAAGTATGAGACAAGACAATGAGAGACAGTAATACAAATGGGCTGTACATTAAAAAGTAAACACGTTTTGGAAGTGTGCTACAAATAAATGATTCTGAATGGGATGGACCATTTCACTTAACAAAACAAGTTGTGTTTAAACTTTGCAGCTCAGGCCTGTGTATTGGCAGGAATTACAAATATAGATATTGTAAGCAAGGCGAATTTTTAAAATTTTTCTATTTAAACTTAAAATCTGAGTATAAAAGTTAACAAACAGTGGGCTCTGCACTAATATCACAGTCCCTGTAGAACACAACACACAATGATCCACTGTTTTCCCACAAATCTTTCGATCTAAACTAATAATAAAAAATTGATACAGTGTTTTTTGAGAATCTATACGATTGCAAATAAGCTCCCGCACACTGTCTAACGTGCAAGGTTTTATTTACTTACAATATTTCTGAAAGTCAGACTGTGTGCGGGAGTTTATTTGCCACTTTTGAGCTCCTCATGCCTCTCCTACGCACCTGTCTCATGAAAGAGATATATTAAAATATTGCGTGGCTCAGGTGTGTCATACAGGTGGACTCCATCCCTAATGCACAGTAACAATGCTCTTCAGCGTTCTGGTGAAAACCTTCTATCTCCTTTTTATTTTCATGCTTTCTCAAGCTAAGCTGAAAACTAGCTTTTCATAGTTTGTTTGAACAATGATTTCAATGATTATTTTCTACTACTGAGCATACTCTCATGTACTTTCTCTCTAGTTGGCTGAATCCCTTGTTAAGCATCGGGTACAAGAGGAAGTTGGAGGAAGATGACATGTATAAAGTTCTCCCAGAAGACGCGTCAGATAGACTCGGGGAGGAGCTACAATGGTAAGACACTTGAGTAATAACTTATTGATTCAGTTGAAACACTTACTCGCTGGTATTATCCCAAAGGTCAAAGTAGCTAATGCTATGATTAGGTTTATATTCTAGGAGTCATTTTAACAGACGGTCTTGTACATGTACACCTCCTGATGTTAGCAGCCTACATAATAATTCTGTGCACTGTCCGTGACGAGCACAGATCACGAACACACTGCTCAAGTTTGCATCAGATTCTTATTCGTGACATTCATGCAACTTCAAAGTTTATAGTCACTGATGTTGAAATCCCCCTGAGGGATAATAGTAAGTGGTGAGTTTGGGCATTATCAAAGGCATAATACTCAACACCACTGTATCCAAACAGCAATCTGAGCTTTATTCTCACACTAAGCAGCTGTCATGTTGAAATGACCCCCTTCTCCACTGGGAGAAAATCCAAGTGATTAGTAACACTCAAATATGAAAAACAGTCTTGGTTCTCTGTCCCATTCAGTAACTCAGCATTGCAAAAAATCTTGGTGTCATTTAAAAAAACTGAAAACATCATCTCGGACAAACATGTTAAATCGATTTTTCAGTCCTGCTTTTATCATCCTGGAAACACTTGAAGGATTAGACCATTTCTTTATCACAAACATGTGGAAACTGTGATCCACGCCTTCACAACTAGTCGATTAGACGACTGTAATTCATTGCTCTCTGGCGTCAGTATAAATTCCCCTCCCACCTCCAGCTCATCCAAAACTCTGCTGCCAGGATTTTGACTCGGGCTAGAAAACATGACCACATCTCACCGATCCAAGGCTACGTTACGCTGGCTACCTGTTGCTTTTAGAATTGATTTTAAGATATTACGAATTACGTACAAAGCCCTGAGAGGCCTCGCCCCGAGTTAATTCTCGTCGTTCCTGGTTCCTGATGCCTACACACAGGTGATAAAGCCTTTGCAGTCAGGACTCCTAGACATGGAATGACCTGCCTGAAGCGATCAGGGCTGCACGCTTTATCTCGTCTTTTAAATCCCTTGTAAAACTTGTAAAAAAAAATTTCCTTTTCGGAGATTTCATTTATGTTTCATGTCGTTTTAGTTAGTTTTACTCTCTGTGTTGTATTATGCTTTTACATTTTGGCTTTTAGTTTGTATTTTAAATGTGTTCTTTTTTTTTTTTTTAAAGTATTTTTTATTTTTTTTTTAATTGTTTGTAAAAAATTTTTTTTTTTTAATTTTTTTTTTTTTTTTTTTTTGGGGGGGGGGGGCACCTATATATTAACAGTACTCATCAAACTATCACATGAGAGCTTACTGAATTAGTTAATTAATTAATTGACCCAGAAAGAGGTGGCCCGTGCCGTCTAGTCGAGCGGGGATCAAGGATACAAAGATTCAATCTGATGCAAAAGCCCAAAATAGAGAGTCTCGCTAATATCGCAGTCTCGCAAATAATTAATTACAGTACCTCTGTAAATATTCTACCATGTATTTAGAAGGCCACACTGAAATCTGTAGGAGTATAAGATGCACACTTAGTCAGTTAACTTTTACACAAGCTATTATAGTAATAATAATAGTGATTTCTTTCAAGAAAAAATCAGTAGTGTACACTGCGTTATTATAGATTACTGACTGGAGGTGAACATTGCTTTTTATTTCTATTTTTCAAAGGTACTGGAACAGAGAGGTTGAACAGGCGGCAAAAGATCTGCGTCCGCCCAGACTCCAAAAAGTTCTTGTCCAGTGCTATTGGAGACCATACGCTCTCATTGGAATATACATCTTCTTAGAGGTACAGTGCAGCGGAACCACACGTCTACAGAGGACGATGCTACATTAAGACACACACACACCCACACATCTGCTTTACGTCTCGTTTTCTATCAGGAAATGATCAAAGTCATGCAGCCGATGCTACTCGGGAAGATAATTGAGTACTTTGAGAGTAATGACACCAGCACAGCTGCAGTCTACGAGGCCTACAGATGTGCTGCAGGCCTCTCCTTGTTGACCATAGGCCTGACCGTTCTCCACCATCTCTATTTCTACCAAGTCCAGCGAATAGGCATGAAGATTCGTGTGGCCATGTGCCACATGATCTATCGGAAGGTCAGTCATTATGAGACATGTATGTGTAATGTCATCCTCTGTCATGCTCCTGTGGTTTGTGCGACGTGATTTAACACCTTTTGTTCTGCGAAGGCTCTTTGTCTTAACAGCAAAGCATTTACCAAAACTACCACAGGACAAATTGTGAACCTCTTATCCAATGATGTCAACAAATATGATGAGGTACTTATCTGAAAGCCTCTTAGGTTTGTATCTTTACATTTGTATTTGATATGTGGCTTACTTATTAATTCTTTCCTCTCCATCTTTTATTAAAGGTAACCTTATATTTGCACTTTCTGTGGATTGCTCCTATACAAGCAGCGTTGGTGATGTTATTGTTGATGAATACGATTGGCCCATCATGTCTTGCGGGAATGGCTGTCTTCTTCATCCTGATGCCAGTACAGACTATGTTCGGACGCTTGTTCTCTAGTCTCAGGTTTGTGGTCATTTGCCACATTTATCAAATGTAGAAAACAATTTTCTCTACTGTAAGTTTATATCGTATGTTACACTGGTGCCATTTATGTGTGTTGTTTCAGGGCTGAAACAGCAGTCTTATCAGATGACAGAATACGGACAATGAATGAAGTCATCTCTGGGATACGTGTTATAAAAATGTATGGGTGGGAGAAGTTGTTTGCTGCATTGGTGGGCGAGGTCAGAAGGTACAGCAAGAAGCAACTTTTCCCATTTACGAAAATGAACTGAAGTCTGTTAACAACTTATTTTAATATCCTCTTTATCAACAAACATATAAACAGCAAATGCTCCTGTTTGCTGCCAAATATGTAAATGATAATGTATGTAATGTATGTTACTGACAACATTTCTTGATATTGTACAGAATGGAAATTTCCAAGATCAGGAAAAGCTCCTACCTGCGTGGCCTGAACATGACATCTTTCCTTGTGGCCGGCAAGGTCATCATCTTCATCACCGTCTGCATCTACGTACTGACGGGAAACCAGTTGTCTGCTAGCAGAGTGTTCATGGCTGTTGCCCTCTTTGGGGCGGTCAGACTATCCATTTCGCTCTTCTTTCCCTTAGCCATAGAGAAGGCCTCTGAGTGTCTCATTAGTAGTAAAAGGATTCAAGTAAATGCACCACAGACAGAGACCATATTATACCCAGTGCGTGTTGGTTACTGTCCATGGAAACCAAAACTCTGAATGTTATTCTTCTTTTAAGAATTTTCTTCTGCTGGATGAGGTTGCACCTCAGCATCTGGGGCTTCCTGTTGCAGATACGAAGGACTGTATGGTGACGATTCAGGATTTAATATGCTCCTGGGATAGGGTGAGAATTATTGTGGGCAAAGTGTCTCCTTCCTATCTGTACGTGCAACAATCCTTACACCCCTCGAGGAAGGATAGAGAGCGTTGCTATACAGATTGTGAAGCCTCTGGGACAAACTTGTGATTTTGAAATATAAGTAGGCTAAACTCGACATTAACAGACTTGCTGAATAGCTACGACATGACAGTTTCTGTTCATTTACTTTTTCTTACAGATGCTAAAGGCTCCAACTTTGCAGAATGTGTCTTTGACGGTGAGGCCAGGGCAGCTCTTGGCTGTAATTGGACCTGTTGGGGCTGGAAAGGTCAGGTCAGT
This sequence comes from Bovichtus diacanthus, assembly GCA_943590825.1. Classification (NCBI taxonomy): domain Eukaryota; kingdom Metazoa; phylum Chordata; class Actinopteri; order Perciformes; family Bovichtidae; genus Bovichtus; species Bovichtus diacanthus. The sequence goes on along the minus strand of CALSBV010012277.1, from coordinate 1,048,546 downwards.
TTTGTAGTCTCAGGTTTATAGGGATTCACACACATGAGACATGTTTAGTAACTCAAACTTACATAATAATATAGCGTTGTATAATATAAGTGTAAAGCGTTGAGTCAGTGCTGAGGTTTTACTTTTTTACCAGCAGTTGAATGTCACTAGATTTGACTGATACAATAGAGACATTAAATGTTTGAATGCGTAGGAAATACCAAAATGCCGTTGTATTATTTTAGTGTTGCAGCTCTTATTAAAGCCAATGAGCAACTAGCTGCTATAAAGGTTAGCGTGTATGCAGGCTGCAGAATGCATTCTTTTGGTTAACTGAAATTAATGAATTGTCTTTTTGGATTTATACTTCACTTTATTACCAAGAATTAGATGAGAATATGGATATCGCTCCCGTGTTTGTGTGGCAAGTGTGGAGCTAGTGTCAGAAGACGATTGGCTTAAAAAATAAACCTACCAGCACCTCCAGAGCTTCATAATTAACATGTTGTACATTCTTTGTTTCCAGCACAAACAGATGTGTGTGTTTTTACTTTATTGCTCGTAAACAACAGTCTTTATGCTAGGCTAAGCTAATTGCCTCCTGGCTCTATGCTCCATACTAAGTTCCTGTGGTATCCTGTGGTTTTCATCCAACTCTAAGAAAGTGATACTAAGTGAATTTCCCAAAATGTCAAATTCGTTAAATCTTAGTTTTTTTGTTATGTGTTTGTGCATGTCAGTCCTCGCTCCTCAGTGCCATCCTTGGAGAACTGAGTCTGGAAAGTGGTTTGGTCAAGGTCAAAGGAGAGATGACATACACTTGTCAGCAGCCGTGGATTTTACCTGGTACGATTCGGAGCAACATCCTGTTTGGCAAAGAGTTCGACCCCCAGAAGTATGACAGAGTGCTGAGAGCCTGCGCCCTCAAGAGAGTGAGAATCACTGTTGATTATTTCCATACTGTGTAGTAAAAGTATTAGAAACGTTTAGCTTGTAGTGAGATCAGTGTAAATGTCAATGACTAGTAAGGGTTACATTCGCACCCGGTTCAGGACCTGGACGTGTTGCCGGGTGGCGACTTGGCGATGGTCGGGGACAGGGGGTCCAACCTCAGTGGAGGACAGAAGGCAAGGGTCAGCTTAGCAAGGTGTGCTATAACTTAGCAGCAATGCACATTTTTATTTAATGATAGTGACCAATATAACCTTCATATGTGTGCATTTTTTAGAGCAGTGTATCAGGATGCAGACATCTACTTGCTGGATGACCCTCTCAGTGCCGTGGATACTGAGGTGGGACGGCACCTCTTTGAAGAGTAAGTCTCGTCACCAGCATCTCCCCATTGTGCTCCACGGAGCTCTCTAGTGGAAAGTCGGTTCATCAGGTGATGGAAATATGTTAGCCGCTCTTTTTATTTCTGCATGAAAATATGTGTTTTCTTCAGGTGCATTTGTGGACTTTTGAGGAAGAAGCCTCGCATCCTGGTTACTCATCAACTGCAGTATCTGAAGGCTGTGGATCAAATTGTTGTCTTAAAGCAGGTGTGTGTTTATATTCGTGTGCATAAGAGTGTCAGTGTTTATACTGCTCTGTGTACTCTGAATATTTGCTATTCCAATCATTTTAATCATGATCTCATGCGTTATGTGGCGTATAAGTATCTTAACAGTCACCGTCTTGTTCATCTCAATTCATTTCACTTTCTCAGCGACACTACACCCAACATGTATCTTTTGAGGAACAATAGGACATGCAGAGTCACGATACAGTACAATATGACCATGATAATGTTGTTCCATTACTTAGAGAACACACTGACACACAGGAATAGTATGTGGCTGGGAGGATTTGCCATCCTGTAATAGTTTGGAAGTAACATGTATAGGAAGACAAACTTACGTAAATGTTCTTTTTTTTGTTAGTATATTGACGGGCTCATCTTCTACTTTTTATATCATGTAACTGAATCTGTTTTCTGTCATTGTCAGGGTCAGATGGTGGCCCGGGGGACCTACAGTGAGTTGCAGGACTCTGAACTAGACTTCCTCTCCCTGCCTGAGGAGGAGGAGGAGGGCCAAGAGGAGGAGAGGCAGGGTGCGACCCCCATCCCTGGGACTCTCTCCCGCCTCCCCCACACACTCTCTGACAACTCAATGTCCTCTATGTCCTCCCGGTCCTCCAGTCGGAACACTTTGATTAGGAGATCAGAACCACTTGCAATGGTAGGTATATTGGAAACATTACATTACTAAAACTATAATTGGCAAAAGGTGGTTTTCATCAAACTTGAAGCTCCCATGTATAGTAATCTCACTGTGGGAAAAGCCTTGTTGTGCATTCTACCCGCCACTAGAGGGCAGAAGGTATTCACCTTTTCCCTGCTGCTCATTAGAGCCTGATCTAAAGTGCTGCTCAATGACTGGCATTGACACTAGTGTCTGTCTGAAGGTAGTGCAACCAACAGAGGAGGAAAGCCGCTCGGATGCAAACATCGGCCTGTGTATGTATGTGAAGTATTTCAGGGCCGGCGCTAACTTCCTGGTCCTCTTCATCCTCATTTTACTCAATGCCCTAGAACATGTGAGTCAATTTTTCAATTATTTGGTATGTGGTTTCTCGCAATTTTGGAAAAATACAACACATAATTTATCTCAAGTGAATTTTGACAAAATTAAATGATGTAATAAATTGTCTTGATAAATCTTAATTTGTGACATTGTTTTGATATGTGTGTGTGTGTGTGTGTGTGTGTTTGATTATTTAGATTACATTTATTCTACAGGACTGGTGGCTTGCTGTCTGGTGAGAGTTTATTTATTTTACACCCTGAACATGAATGCTTGCAAAAACAAAATTGAGAATAGAAGGTTTTGTAAGCCAGACTGACTATTTTCTGAGACTGGAAATGGTTGATCATTTCATCGAAACAGTGTTTCTTGGCATTATCAGTCATTTGTTGAAACTGACCTTGTGCTTCCGGCTAGGAGGAATGTGTTCTGCTTTGTGCCTTTGTGTTGCAGCGTTCTTTCTCCGTTGTGTTTATTTGTCCTTGTGGATTTTTGGTTTCTTTTGTGGCTGACTTGCAGGGCCTCTGAAGAGAAGCACATCAATGTGACAGAGCCCCTCAATGGCAGCTTCCCTCGGCAGCTGGACCTTGACCTGTACCTAGGTGTTTACGCAGGTGAAGCTTACTGAGTGCACACTGCTTTTTGTGTACTGTTGAGGCTCTAAACACGCCAGCCATTCAATGAACAGATCCACAGTTCTTTGGCTGTGGCCCAAGGCCTTCAAGGCCCAGTGTACGTGTACATGGGCCTCGGCTGTACAGAGAGATAGCAGCACCTTTCTTGTTCTCTGCTGTTGGATTCCCTGATTGTCTCCCTGTGACTCTTACTCTCTTCACTCTTTCAGGATCGGTATTCACAGGGATATATGAGCATTCAAGACACAAATAAACATAATTGAAGGCAAAACTGTAGTGGAATATATGATTTTGTTATTGCCATTCAGCATGTTAAATACTGGAATCTTTAATGCATAGCTGACATTGGAACAGGTGCAAGGATAGCGTTGTAGTGTGCTGATGGATTTATTTTTCTGTGCTTTTGTCAGGGTTAACAGCCACTTCAGTGGTGTTCGGCTTCCTTCGCAGCTTGGTCTTCTTTAATGTCCTGGTGAGCTCGGCCCAAACACTACACAACAGCATGTTTGACGCCATCCTCCGGACCCCGGTACACTTTTTCGATATCAATCCAATTGGTAAGTGACTCACCTCAATAACTTCTCATTTGATTGACTGATAAGGGTTGTACAGGAATGATGAGAGGATTATGGGATGTTAGCATCCTGTGGGGCCTGATGGAGAAGTTATTGTTCTAACATCTCGCCACTAGAGAGCAGACTGTTACTGACTTTGTCATCTTTCCATCCACTTTACAAACATTCATATGCTTGGCCTTAAACTCAATAGTTTGTTATTGCTTTCAAGTTCTCTAAAATATGATAACTTGTGTTTTCAGATGTCACAATTTTCATATAAAAATGTAAAAAAAAAAAAAATCTTCTCAAATATTTAAAAGTATTATCATATTATTAAAAGGTTTATGTAACGTCTCTATAAATAGAACTCATAACGGATACATATTAATCAGAAGATCTAATATGATCTATAATTAATATAAAGGCTGTACATTTAGTCACACATGCTTAAAGATGGTTTTCTGTTTGTGGGATTTATGGGGTTTATATCTAACTGTGAATAAACTGGCATCACAAAAGTCGCTGCTGGGAAGTAAAGGCTGGATAACCCGGGAAGCAAATTCAGTCAAAAAGCCTTGTGATATGACTTCATATATAGCCATAATGTATTTAAAAATGAGTAAAGAGAGTGCTATCTTTTTTTATTGTGAGCTCGAACAAAAAACAAACAATCATATTGAATAAATACTGTTTGCACTAGATCTTGCACAGTGTTGTGTTTGGACTACAGAGCTGTGTAAATACAGAAGTATTTGTCTTGTGCGCTGTATCAGAAATCTTCGATTATTTCATTAGCTTTGTAGGCTGTAGCTGCTGGGTCAATGGAGTGGGCAGATGGACAAGATTTTAAAAGTGTGCAAACACTCCAAATACATCTGACTTTACTCAGGGAGGGCTGCTGGCTTTTTCTTCAGGCGTGTTTTGCACCACCTTTTTAAATAGATAAAACCAGCAAAACAGTTGTTATCTCAGCCCTATGATTTTTTTGGTTTTAATTTATTAATTTTAATTAGGTGAAGTAGTGTCACTTCGATCTGTCGTTCAAAACCAAAGTCAACTGTCAAGTGGCCCACTTTGATAACTTACATTTTTCTGGAGCATTGTTCACCTGTCAGCAGATAATTACTCAGCCTAATCTCTTCATAGTGACATGCATGTACAACACAATCAGCTCGGGTGGGAATTCTCAACAAGAAGGGAACTTGTATCTGTATAATGAGTCATAATAAACTGCTAACACAAGTCTAAATATGATTTGAGGGTGTTCAGCAGCTTGCGGTTTCTTCTGGTATTAAGTGGGTGCAGCGACAAAGCTTGCCTTTGCATAGCTGTGTTTGGAGCAAACACCACAGGTCTTAATCTTTGGCTTTTGTTTTTACTCCTGCCGTTGTGTTACGTATTGGACTACCTTGGCAGCTTATCTGGGTGTGCCTTGCTTGGTAATCTACGCACGGGAGGAGAACAAACACTTTGAATAATGTAATAATCTGTTTAATAGCGCAGCAAAGGAGAGGCTTAACAGACACCGCTATCTGATTGCTGTTGTGCGGCTATCAGTAACCATTGTATGACCAGTCCAGTCATTACAGCTTGGCCTCCAGGCTGGCAAACAACACTGTGTGTCTGCCTGGATTTATAGACAACTGTCCCAGAGACTGAGTTTCTTTTGTCCTTTGTCCAGGCAACAGTAGATTAAGCATGACCGTGACTTTTTTTTTTTTTTTTTTAACAATGTCAAAGTTTCACTGATTTACGTTGCTTTTTCTTGTCCTCCCCTGCTCTGTATTTTTTTTTTTTTTTTTTTTGTGTAACCACACAGAAAAGACGAGGACAAACACAGCTGTTGTCAGTTCTGCCGGTTTTCTCTCACTCTCTCTTTTTCTTCCTTAACATGTTGCTTCTGTCTAAAGCATTTAGTCTTCCTTTACACAATGACTGCCACTTCCATCCCGACTTGCCTCCACATCCACTACTCTCGCAATAAGTGTGAGCAATTTGTAACTGCGTGCCTATGTGTTGTTAAGGGTTTGACAACTGTTTATATGTGTAAGTGATAGGTGCGCTGCTGCTGAACAGGCCCAGTGTTTGATAGCTGTCCACGGAGTAAAAGGTTACCATTTCAAGCATCACTGCACAAAGGTCTTATTTGTTATTCTGTGAATGTGGTTTATAACAATAGAGTACAGCAGTGGTGAATTGTGATTGATGGAGAGGCATTGTAGCGCCTCTGTATCAGCCAGTGAATGCCTCTGCGCCATTTGAATCATGTGTCTGTCTTATCTTTTGTGCTGTGCGGAAATAGTTGATTTCCAAGTTAGAGCTTTTTGTGATTAAAACCTTTATATTTTGCGACAATACTATTTGATAAGAAGATATCTAGATGATGTTGATAACACCACAGACAGTTTTTTTCCTCTACTATGTTAATTTACACAACTTAATATATTCATGTTGCTCAATTTCAGCAATATGTACAGTCTTATTACAGCTGTTCATCCAAATGTGATCCAGTTAGAGCAGCACAGACAGCGGTGGATGTGTTGAGCTGATGTTGATCCCTGTAATTTAGTGTCATTGAGTGGGCTAATCCCCTCAGAGACTGCAGGCCAGGGCTTCAGCTCATCAGCACAGTCGAGGAGTGGAGTTTCATTCAACACGCACACACACACACACACACCTCCACAGTCCCACTTTCAAATCGACATAGTGGGCCATCTCAGTGCTAGGTGTCACTCAGTTGCTGTTGATGCAGGGAACATTAGATCTTCTGTAGTCAGTGATGTGAGATTCTAATTGTGTCTACAGAGGCAATGTTTTTAATGTCTGTATTTCAGGTCTGGGATGCAAGAGTGTTAAGAGCGAAGTCGAGGAAGTACTGCAGAGAGGATGATGATATCGAGGTGTGTAAATTGAATGTGGAGATGGAGCCGTGTGTGTGTGTGCAGTATGGCTGATAGGGCTCCCCCTCGCTCGGCACTTCCACTATTTAATTGCATGAAAGGGAAGCAGAGGAGATTGCAGGAGCCTGGCGGTGTGAGCGAAGAGAATGGATTTAGAATGTATTAGTATTGGCAGCAAGGCGCCGGCGGTGGGAGGCTGCCCCAGGCCCCGAGGCCCTTCATGGAAGTGCAGGTGAGCTGTGCCACCTCCAGCCTTGGCAGCCCCCTCCCCAGTATTCCTTCATTATCGCACTTGCCTTACTGAAAAGCCCCTCCAACTGCACTGGGCCCACACATGGAGCGGCTCTGAGTCGTCCCCTTATCTTGATGTTTACAGGGAACAGCGATTTGCCACACGCCCTGCTCTAGCCGGACCCCACTGTTCCACTTCTTTAAATGTGATTGGGGGCCCTGCTCACCTAATATCTCCACCTAAGGGGCCACCTTAGTTGGGAGGGCTTGATATTTCCTGAGCCTTAAAAAGTGGTGCAAATCACCCCTGGAGTCTTAAACCATGAGAAATTGTTTGATACTAATGCTGCTGATATCCTGAAACGTCTATACCCCTCTCTACACAATAGGTGATATTGTTGACAACCACCCATAGTGATTGAAGCCATTGTCCCACGCCGATCTTACCTCATAGGCATTTCCATGCCGTGAATGTCTTTGTGTAACTGCATCACTGTAATGTATCCCCTCTATAGTCTGTGCAGGATGGAGAAGGGCCTTTGCTCCATCCCCTCTGAAACTCTCTGTTTCTGAGCCGCTTGTCAAACAGCTGATAGCTGACTGATGTTCTCTGCTCTAACACCCTCTAACCATGGGATGATGTAACCCAGAGAAACCTATCCTTTTCTTATTGGCATTGTTTGTCAGATATGCATGAATTTAGGTCATCTATGGCTTAGACAGTAAAATTACATAAAATATTATTGGATCTTCCGCAAACACAGTTTGACAAGTACTCCCCCCATTCCAGGACTAAAGCAGCGATATTCTACACTAGTATAGTAGCAGCTCTACCCCCTTGCATGAACCCTCCCCTCGGGATGTCTGTATGCTAAAGGGGCACTCACACTGTGAATAAGATTAGTCTGCCTCCAAGTGTACAACATGCTTACGCCACTTGACTTTGAATCAGTACTGATTTGGAGCATTGCTGGATTGTTGCGGGGAATAATGCTCTGGCTGGGTTTATGCAATGGCTGTTATGGGGAGCCTGGCCTCGTCTGCATGCATGTTTTAGGCGGGAGCGGCATTTTGGATAAAGCTGTAAGCTGCTTACGGCCGTGGAGAGAGGTGATTACAGGGCCCACCTCCGTAGGACTGACTGGGAGGCTGCAAGGCAAGTTTTAGGTCAGTGGTGCCATGGCTCTACTCCACCACGCCTCCAGAGTGCCATACTGCCACATTCTGCCAATGTGCCGCTTAGCCGTTTCCTCTCTCGGTCCCTGACGAGTCCCACCCTGTTTCATGGCCTATTCTATGAGTCTGGATAAACTCATCGGCACGCTTGCAGGGTTAGTTTAACTTTATCGTGATTTGTACCCTAAATATGTGAATGCTGCTTTATTTGCATTCACCTCAGACAGAAGTTGTCGTTTGCTTAGTGATGTGTCATCGTGACAGACAATGGGTTGCTTAAGTACAGTATTAAACATTGTGACACCATTTTGGAGGCGCTTTGACAGAGAATGTACACTACATATCTACGGCTTGTTTGTGTCTTTTAGCATGAGCCCAGTTCCTGTAGTGGCAAAGCTGCCGCTGCTCTGATACTTGTTGTCTGCCTCTGAGAGTCTGAGGGCTTCCTTCAGGGACAGAGATAGAGAAAGCCTTTCTGTCTTGCCTGCCTTTAGGTAGTGTAGTGTGAGGATTTGCTATCACTGACCCTGCAGTAAACATTGTGGGAAAGCAACTGGAGTGTAATCTTATGTGCTGTGGGATCAGAATAGGGGAGCGAAGCTACTAAAAGAGTCACAATGAAGGGCTGCCTCAACACCTGCAGAGCACCAGGCAAAATAATGAACACCTGAGCAGATTGGAGGCAACTCAATTAACGTCACTGACACTGCCAGTCAGAACATAAAGGCAGGTACGCAGCTTCTGTTGCCCTTTTGTTTCCAAACAAAAGGTTCCCTCGTGTATTCAGCCAAGAGTAGGGCAGTCTTTATGAAATGCTAGACAAATAATGATTCATTGTTTAATCTAGATAGGTTGTTTTTCATCTGATATCACACTCAGTGTATAAGCTCTTTTCTATTAAACTGGAGGGGACTTTGGTAACAGTTGCTCAATATCGGAATATTGACATTGAAACGGACTAAATGTTGTTTTTCATGGGTGCAGAGTACCTAATGGATAAACAATAATAGTATTTTACTTAGATTTGTCTTTTTCTTTTTAAAGTTAGTTCTGCAAATGACGTGACATAATAAATACTCAAAGTGTGCTCTCACACATATCACCTCATTTTACTACGTGACCTCTGATACATACATGTACAAATGATACACATCTTTCTAAACAATAAAGCGACATTTTGCTGTCAACTCTGTGATTCTATCTTGCATATATCTACTCTAATGTCATATAATCTGTGCTTTTGTGTTTTGTTGTTTCCCAGGAAGAATCCTCAACAGGTTTTCGAAGGACATCGGTTACCTGGACTCTATGCTCCCATGGATGTTTGTGGACTTTATCCAGGTGAGTCTCACCTCGGCAGGTTTGGTCGCTGGCGCTGCAGCATGGGAAGGCCATTTCATGCCTGGCTAAACCTGCTTTGTGGTCCGGGTCCCCTAATCTGGAAACAATTACTGTAGGATTACCCGCCAGCGCGGCCCAGCGCCTGCACAGATTTAATAAAAGTGTGCACATAGGCTGAGGGCGTGGCTCCCTCAGTGTGACACAACAGAAGCGGCATCTTCAGAGAATGTGTTTGGAGACTAAGCAAGTGATTGGGAGAGAAAAAGGTACCAAAGAGGAAATAAAGGCCACAGGATGATGGGGATGATGTGGAGGAAAACAGTGGGTAGGCGAGGAGGGGGGTGACAAGGATGATGTGTTGAGTGGCAAAGAGAAGAAGTGTGAGCAGCAGGCGTACGATGTGTTTGCAGGAGTGGAGCTGGAAGGTCAGTTGGAACAGATCCAGAGCGGGACTTGCCCCTCTCAGCGCAATTCACCTAATGCTCTGCAGTCTTCTTGGCCTGGTAGCCAAGGGCCACCCTGGTGCATAACCAGGTTAGGTTACCAAATGCCACCCTGCCACCGTGACAGCCATCTCCCACGAAAGCCTGCGGAGATGAGCCAGCTCATGCACCTAGCACCACAAAGAAGGGAATGTTCGCTGCACAATTCGAGGTAGAGGAGCAGGCGTGGCTCTTTGGTTAGGGCCAAAGAATAGAACAAAGGCGCGCTGAAAACGAATCCCCCTTCCACAATGCCTGAGTGATGTTTGTGGCAGATACCCATCTCACAGTAGACAAAAGCCATCTTAAATGCTGAAAGCACAAAAGATCATATGCACAAAAGCTTTTTGTCTGCTATAGTTTCCCTCATTTTGATAATAAGGTGAATAATGGCTGGAGTATAATAATAAGTTCGTAGAAGGCGCGTAGTTCCAACTGAAAACAGTGAAAGTAGATTAGGTCATGACTGAAAACAGAGTGTACTGCACATACAGTCTGTACTCACTGTACTTCAGGTGTGACTTATACGTTCCACCATATTACTTCTTACCTGCGTTATCTTGGAATACGAGACACAATGCTATTTCAAATGTGTCTGTGTTGTATAGGCTAAATTAGCTTTAAGAATCTGAAGAGCAAACTGTCAAAATATGACTGGATGTGCTCATTGTTTCTGCCTTTCTTTCGCTGCAACAGAAAGTGGGAAGTGATTGTGCACAAAGGTGGCATCCTTTGAACGGAGCACTTTTGTTTGTGCTGCTTTCTGCTCTTGTTTGCAGGTGTCTTTCATGGAGCAGTCTTTAATGCTTTCAGGAAGGACGATTTTCACTCTTTTTATCCAAGTATTAGCCGCGCAGAAAAGCTGCTGATCCTGACTATTGTTGCTCATTCGCGGAGGGACATTTCCCCATAGTCATTGTTTAAATGGTTGTCAGGGGGGAATAAAGTGAAACTTCATAAACAATGCCCTAACTGGTTTATCTCTCTCTATGGGGAGAGGCCGCTTCTGTGCGGGGATTTGCACCAGAGCCTCCACCTTTTATGGTGGAGTAAGCACTTCACAGCCCCTCAGCACTGCCCCCGTACCCGGCTAACAAGGGGATTCCCTCAAGCTGGGGGAACCTGGTTACACCCCAGAGCCCTATTTTTTTTTACAGGTCTCATTTAGTAGTAATTTGGTGTATTGGGGAAAAGGCTTTTTCTCTTCTCTCTTTATGGTCAGGGGACAAAGACAGAAATGTCAATTAAAAACACCTCAGCCTTCGGGGACTGTCTGCTTTTGTGTAGACTTGACCTTTAAATCCTGGGTTGCCTCTATTTTCACAGAGGGGGCAGAGGAGTAGGGCAAGACAATAAGGGGTGAGTACAGGGGTCTTTCAGTGGAGGATTTTGTGTGAAGGCTCTTGACCAAGTCACAACACTAACTGTGGGGTCCATAGCTACTTTCATGGGTCTTCTTAACCATCCACGCAAATTCAGTTTGTCGTCACGTGTAAGACACCAGCTGACAGTTACTTTCACTTAAGTGGGACTTGGCTTGACCTCACCAATGTTAATGGCACATAAACATGCATACACAGCGGCTCATACATCATAAACTACAGCAGTAAAACGTGGAGAGGGATAAAATAGTTTAGAGTGCGTGTGAGAAAAAGAGGGAGTGCATGTGTGCGGTATTCAGACAAACCCAGCACCGAAGAAACACACAGCAAAGATGGCCATTGTCTAAAAACACTGGCGGGTGGATCGCTGTGTGAGTCTGTATATTGTGGCACATTGTGTGTCAGGCCTTTTCAGCGGCTTTGTGGGATATGAGAACTGCTGACGTAACCGTGAGTGCTGTAGGATGGGATTTCACTGGCTTTCTCTGCTTCTTTACCACGCGGGTGACAGAAGAAGTGAAGAATGTACTGGCTCCAGGCGTTACACAGGTTAGCCTGAGAAACACAGGAGATGGTCCTGTGTGGACATATATGGACCGTGCCATAAATCTCCCTTTTGAGCTTTGTTTTATGACACTGCCGTTGTCTTCCTGTACACAAATAAAAATATACAAGTGACACCAGAAAGGTGAGAAGCATAACGATGAACTGTGCTACTTGCTTTATTCACTTATCTGTCAAATTAGAGTAAAAATAAACCAGAAAAACAATGTTTGTATGTGTGTGTGTGTGTGTGCGCTTATGGGTGTGCCTAACTTGCCACTCAGCAATACCACACATGGTCATTTGATGGCGAGCATTGGCCAGCAAAAGCTTCCAGTGTGTGTATGTGTGGTCTCCCATGATGCTGCGGTCCAGCACCTCAGCTGCTCTGACTCAGACATACAGGCCAGGACTGGGGTGCTTTGAGCCTGGGAACTTACAAAACAAAGTCCCACTCTAATCTAGGATCTCACCTCATGTCAATATCACAAACGTAATGAATTCTGTGCATTCTGAGAGTGACTTTTTATTGGTGAATCGCTGTTTTCTTACACTTTTGAAAATGTTTTTGTGTTGTTTTCAAGAGAGAGAGAGAGAGACAGAGAGAGAGAGAGAGAGAGAAAAGAGCAATGACTGAATGAATGAATTTGCTGGACACAAGTGATTTATAGTAGAGAGAGAGAGGGAGAGAAAGTGAGTGAGAGACCGCATTTCAAAGCCTTTCTCTTATTTCCAAAATGGGGTTGGAAATCAGCAGCTTGACTGAGCCCAAATAAGTGACTTCTTTTACCTTTTCACAGCACACAAAGGCCTAATCCTAGGACTACTTGAGCCACCAATGTAGACAGCGACTGAGACCACCACAGTATGTGTCAGACCCTCCTCACCACACACAAAACACATTGACTGCAGCTTTATGAAGTGAAAATGGCCCAGAAAGGGAAAATGTGAAGGAGGTGTCCACAGTCATTTCTCCCAAAGAAAGGCCATGGCATCTGGGCATTTAATGCTAAAATAAAGGCCAAAGACAGAGTAGAATGGATTGGGTCACTTCTATTGTTCCAGGGCCCGAGTGGAACAGCCCTGTTTTGTTTCAGTACCACTGACCCTTGCAACTTATTGTGCCGCTCTGTCACGGAAAAGTGTGGAGAGAAAAAAAATTCCAGCGATGACTGAGGACTTCTTTTGAGGAATTTTCGTTGCCATGCTTTCCCCTCGTTTCCTGTTTTGTTTGCACTCTTTCTTTTTTTTTTTTTTTTTTTTTTTTCCCAGTGGCAAATATTGCACACCGTCAGTAAATAAAGGGAGGATGAAAAAGGGGGTTGTAAAAAAGCATACTGATTCTTTGTGTCCGGAGGGATGTTTAATTAAAGGCAAGTGTTTATTTTCTGCTGCGGAACAACAGCCGCTATCATTGCCGAGCACAAATATAGCAATTAACTTCAATTTTCTGCATTTATTTGGACATCAAAGAGCTGATAGAATCATTGAAAAAATAAAGCAATTAGGGTCAGCAGAGATCTCAATGGTCTTTGGACACAGCAGTGTGCCCACTGTGCTTGAATGACTGAATCACATGCGTGCAGTAGCTTTCTTTTCTTGCTAAAGAGCAATTAGCACTAATTCTTTATTTAAACAGTTTGTATACAAAACCTTTCATCCTTTTATCCACTTTTATGTGCAGCGGGATGTGGCTTTGGGAGTTTTCTGTTCCTGTGTGGTTTCACAGGAGATATGGCTGTGGTCCGAGGGGGTGAGGTGTGTGCTTGTAGGATGACTTATCTGAGTCATCTGTGTGTAGTGTGGGTGGGGGGCCACGATGCTGACATGATAAGCGCCAGACCACGCAAATGGATCACATCAAACAGGGCCTTGGCGACAGTGGGCCCTGGGGAGCAGGAGGAGGCGAGGCTCCTATCTAATAGTTCCTGTTCCTCCTCTGTCGCCTCAGATGACCCCACTGTCAGATAAGCCTGTCTCGGACCTTCGTGGCCCCTAACTGAAATGGGCCCAATTAGAATTTAAATAACCCAATCGGCAACTCGTGAATGAGCGGTGTCGCGGTGTCGCTGTGTCACCAATCATCAGCAGGAGGGTGAAAGAAAAACAGTGCATTTGATAAGACATTTGTTCAGTTAATATTTGATCCCCTCAAGGGAAGGCTGGATAACATGCAGTAATGACTCGTGTGTCACCATCTCACTTTGCAGTCTGGTGGCCTTCCATCAAGGCTAAGATTGAAACTTATGTACTGTGAAATTCTTAGGATCAGTTGTGCTCAGTAGCTTCCACTCACTGTTTGATTGTGTGGGCTCCACTACAGCTATGGTTAGACTAGTAATACCCTCTTATCTAAACTGCAAATGGAATTGAGTAGCTTTTCATCATGAAACTACACTGAAAGTGATCATGCCTAAATGTGTGCTTAAGTGGCAGATAACATCCGTAATTAAGGTGCTAAATTAAATTTTCATCTCTCTGGGCTAGTCTAAGACCACTGAAGGTAACAGCACGATCCTAATCTCCACGTCTTAGGATTCATCTCTTAGGATGTGTCTAATTTCAGGGTGTGAGGTTTCAATTTTATCATCTATCAATCGAATATAAAATATGTAACACGGTGTACCTTTCAGTTAAGAAGAAATGGTGTCTCACATATTCAGTGGTGGAAAAAGTATTCACTTTAATAACTTACTAAAGTAAAAGAAATCGAAATATTTGAACTAAAATGGGCTTAGTATCAACAGTACAAATACTCATTCTGCACAAGAATGGCCCATTTCACTGATAAATTGTCATTATTATTATTATTATTATTATTATTATAGAGAGATATTTCACGTTATATAACGTTAGGTATTGTTCTGCTACATAAATGTGAATTCATGTTTTGGGAGTTTTTTTTTTTCCGTTAACCTCAAACAATAATTTAAAAATGAAACCATTCAAAAAGTTGAGAGGGACATGTGCCTCCTCTTTGGTGGAACCACTAACAAGTCACAGACATCTGAAACATGACAACCGCTTTTTTGTCAGAAGTCACAAACCCAAAAAGCCTGGCAGCCACCGCTTTAATCTTTGGCAATGTTTTGTATTTCAACAACTTGTCCATGTGTTTTCCAATGAAAATTCTTTGTCTGAAACAACACTGACACATAATGTGGATTAAAAGGGACAATATTTCCCTTTGAATTGTAGTGGAGTACAAGTATAAAACGTAGAATTAGAAGTACACATACCTCAACATTGTACTAAGTACATGTATATAAGAATTGTACTTGATACTTTTCACCACTGCACTCTACGTAAATGCAAATATAAAAAAGTACTTGCCTCTAAAATGTAGAAAAGTAGAAATAGAAATGGAAATACTTACGTAAAGTAGAAGTACCTCAGTAAAGTACACTACTGGAGTACTCAGTAATGACCACAGACGGGCTAAAATCATTTCATTTCATCGTACTGATAGACAGATTCTGACTTCAGTTTCTAAACACAGTGCAGATGTGGGTGCTTTGGTGTCATCAGACTCATTGCCTCCAATCCTGTTTAGGCAGCTCTGGTATCCTGGTCTAGATGTGTCACCGAGCCATTAACACGGGTGATGAGTCACTGTGTTGTTGAGGGCTGTGTGGTTTGAGTGTGATGTATCAGACACCCACAGTGTGGTTCCCAGAGCCCTCTGCCAGTCACTGTGGCCATAGCTGTTGGCTGGCTGCTCTGCCAGGGAGGCTTACAGGCCAGAAGTGTTGAAGGGAAAGCCCAAGGGAGCCAGGGATATGAGCTGCAGTGGCCAAGTGGTAAATTCTCACCTGTTACTAAGTGAGAATTAGCGCTGCGGTCGTTTTCCTTTCACACTGTGAGTCACATAACCTCAGTCCCACAACCTGCTGTTACCTTTCTGTATGTCTGTGAAGGTCTCACACAAATACGAATGAAAGAGTTTTTCTTGTCTAGCCTTAAGAAATAGGCCTCACTGCCCTGGTGGTAGCCCACACAGCAGCAGTGGAGCTTTTGACTCTGTTGCTGTTTGTTTAGTATTGTGCTCCTTTCTATTTATCTTTCTGTCCCAGGTATCACTCCAAGTCATCGGAGTGATTGCAGTCGCTGCCGTCATCATCCCCTGGATCCTCATTCCCGTCGCTCCCCTTGTTGCTGTCTTCCTGTTTCTGCGATGCTACTTCCTGCAGACCTCCAGAGACATCAAGCGCCTAGAGTCTACCAGTAATCTTTTTTTTTTTTTTTTTTTTTTTGTTTTTTTGGGGGTGGTGGGTTGGGCATGTCCATTTGTGGTAAGAGACAAAAGCAGACCACAGGAATGCTAATAGACCATTGAAGAAAGCCATGGTCATTAGCATAAAGGCTAAAGGTGGCGGTGGCCTATGGCTCGGCCACACGCAGTTTCCTCAAGAGACGGGAGTTCATGACATCACATACAATGGGAAAAATGCCAAGTGGGCATGACTAGGCCATTGCGGGCTTTAGTTCGTCTATTTTATTCTGGGCTGAGAGCCCAAATGCACATTGGCCAACAGGTTCCATCATCTTAAAGAACAAAAGTTTTATTAAAAAGCCCAGAGGAAACATTTAGGTTTTGTCTTTGGTTTTGTAAGCCAAACAAATAGAGACAAAAGACCACTCAATTCCAACCTTTCTGTGAATCAAAACTCTTTGGCAATCAGGTGCATGTTAAATATGTGTATGACGCAGTACGTATTTCACTATTGATTACCGGAATCACATTTTCTTTGTCCACGCCTTCTAAAGGTCAAACTATTGAGAAGAAAACATCAAAACATCAAGTACATTATGACAGACCAGCTCACTTAAAAACACAGTGTATTGAAACAGAAGCCGTTAATTCTAAAAGTATGATACATGAAAGCAAAGATGTTCTGAAACCTTTTCACATTTTTTGAATTATGCCTACATCTCTCTTGGTATAGATTAAGCAATGCGTTTGTGTTGATTGTTGAACGTATGGATAGCTGTATTTACAGATGCATGTCAAATGCTAACAGACTGCGTATGTATTTCTTCTTTCAGCTCGGAGTCCCGTATTCTCCCATCTTTCTTCCTCTCTCCAAGGCCTGAGCACCATCCGTGCCTTCAAGGTCCAGCAGAGGTTTCAGCAAATGTTTGATGAATATCAAGACCTTCACTCTGGTGAGAATGAAGAATGTCATCATACCCATTCAAAGCCATTCAGACTAAAGTTGCAATATTTAGGCGGTAGAGATTACATGCGTTGTATAATCTGTGTGTGTGTGTTTATTAACAGAGGCCTGGTTCTTATTCCTGACTACTTCTCGCTGGTTTGCTGTGCGTCTTGATGGAATTTGCTCAATTTTTGTCACCATCACTGCTTTTGGCTGCCTTTACCTCAGGGATGGTACTGTATGGGCTTTTACAACACGTGACACATTATTGACATGTGAGATTCTATTAGTGAAACCCTGAAGTTAAGTCTCATGACTTGTTTTTTCTGATATTACAGGATTAGACCCAGGTGCTGTGGGTCTGGCTTTATCTTATGCATTGACGCTTACAGGCAGGTTCCAGTGGGGCGTCAAACAGAGTGCAGAGGTCGAGAGCATGGTGAGAGCATTTACATTTATATTTTGAGCAGACATCACTTAACCTATTCATAAAAGAGGCTTTTATTTGACCACAAATCAGGCAAAACAATTTACGAAATAAATGTTGGGCCCACAACTCATTAACTCATAATGGCTGATCAGACAATTAAAAAAAAAAAGGGCTTGCACAAAAACAAACACTACCACCTAAACTACAAGTACAAAAAAGGACAAATCTAATAATGTAAATCTAATCTATTAGTATAAATATTTTAGCCATCATCCCAAACAAAAGCACCAACACACTATTATACTCTATCATAAAAAAAAACAACATATCTTAACTAGAAATCCCCCCATGATGTGGCAGGCACTTGGTACATTCTGATTGGCCACTTCCTGTATTTAATTTTTAAAATAAAAGTATAAAAGTGCGTCTTTTGCTCCGGCCGGACGAGATGTCTGTAGCAACGACCAGCAGTGGCATCCTCACCACTGGTAACAACAACTCAAGGCAAACTTATTTAAAGACAAACTAAAGAGTGACTGTACAGAAGTTAACTAAATGATTGCACTACAAATAGAAACTAATGCCCTGCAAATAATGCTAAACAAACTCTGAGTATCCTGAGTGAAACAAAAGCCATGTGTCATCGTTTATCTGTTTGCTGACGTGTGCGCAATGTTCGTGATGTCAAAATGTCAACACGCTCAATGAAGAGAAAAGTAATGTGTAAACTTCAGAACATTAAGGTGTGTGCAGGAGGGTTACCAACATTTGAATCAGCTGTGTGGCAGCAGGTGTGGCATTGTGGGAAATGTTTGCTCATTTGGACTCATTCTAGAGACTAAAAGTCAACATATCTCAGCCTCTGCTCCTTTGACTATGGCCAGTACTTTTAAAAACTTTATGAAAGTGCAATACTAAATTACAGGAGTACTACTTTAAAACACTAGTTCACTGGTTAAATTCTTTTTGAGATGGTTAAATAAGAAATACTAGTAGGGCGTGTTGTAATGTTTCCTGCTTTGTGTTTAAATAACGTTTAAGTTTCTGCCTTTTTCAAATGTTCCAAGCGATTAAAAGAGCAAAATGTATAAATTAGAACATTAGTATTCTGTATTTTTACATGTTCTTTGCCTTATTTTTGGTAGATGACATCAGTGGAGAGAGTTATTGAGTATGCAGAGCTGGAGAGTGAAGCACCATGGGAGACGGACAAACAGCCTCCGCATGATTGGCCCAAGGCAGGCTCCATCACCTTCGACAGAGTCGACTTCTCTTACAGTGCCAGTGAGCGTTTGGTTCTCAAGAACCTGACTGTTGTCTTCACATCCAGAGAAAAGGTTCTTGTCTTTATTCCCACCTGTGCATGCCCACTGGTGTGCACCGCTCATGACTTAGGTTGATATGCAGCCAGTGTAGAAGGCGTGATGTGATTCTTTTTATGTGGCATTATTTTCAAATCAATTATTAAAGGGACACCATATTGTACTGCTGAATCTTCAGGACTATACCATTTGTGATTCATGGAATACATATCATGTAATTAAGACTGTTCAAGTGGATCCATTTGTTCCCCATTTGCATTTTGAGTTACCTGACGGTGACAACTGTTTATTCACTATAAGAGAGAGGAGAGGCCGAGGGAGAGGGGCGAGGGAGGAGAGAGGGGGAAGCGGAGGGAGATGGTTGAGGATGATTGAAACTGTGTTTAATGCAGGGGGTGTATTTTGCATGGCTATGGTTGGCCAGGGCGGCTGATTTCACAATGGATGGGTTGATAAGTGTAGAGGCCCTGGCTCTGACAGCCCATGGGAGGGATCTCTGCCACATGCCATGGGGGTGAAAGGCTTTGTGCATCCTGACAGTTCCCCTGACACCCTTTCACAGGAAAACCTACCACCTACAGAACAAGATCCATTCACTCTGGTCCTCATACAGCCACATACTGTACATAATCATATAAAAACATACAGCTCAACGCAACACCACTGTTGACCTCCCATTGTTCGGAGAGAAATAGATTAGTAAGGCCACATTACTCATCTTAGAAAATCAAAGAGGCACAGTCCTCGTCCTTGTCATGTCAATTATGCTGAAGATAAAATGTTACCGCCATTATGGTTTCTTAAGTGCTAACCTGAAGTAAGAGAGAAAGGAAACATGTGAAAAGCTTTTTTTCCTAATAGCTTGATTAATGAACACCAAGGAAAGTGTAAACGATCCATGCTGAACAGTTTCAGCTGCGTTATGAGACGGTTCTTTTGAGAAAAAAAAACAACCATTATTAATAAGTTGGTAATGGCTTAAAATTACTTTTGTTTACATTCGCTGCCAAATCAGGAATTAGTGTGTTCTTGGTGGAGGTGCATGGACAGGTATACAAAGCCTCTGGGTATGCATCTTTTCTGTAGATTTTTATACCTTTTTCCTCTTCAGCATTGAAGCAGTCTTTCCTTAGCCTTAACCAAGTAGTTGCTATCAATATGTAATGGAATGGAGCCATCATTCATGTCATCTGTGCATTTTCTGCTTTGACAAGTCAACATTTCTGCTGTGAAAAGTGCCTATAGTCCATTAAGTATGACTCATTTCTTTGTTAGAAAAGCCATTACTGCTCGAAGAACAAGGCTGCATTTTTATAGCAATATATAGACGCATTGCACAGAAGTTACGAATGAATGTTGTTTCAAAAATACTGAAAATATACAAGACATAATCTTTGAGTATCCACTTGCTAAAATGTCCATGTTAAGGCTTAGTCGGTTAGTAATGGGGCATCAAAGACCATGGGGGTTTGCCCTACAATAGGGCAGAAGTGACTACTCCTGATCTACTTGTGCTAACAACAGTGACGCCATCATTGCTGTCATGCTTTACGTGCTCAACTATACTCATTACCAACAGTTGGCTTTATTCTAGCAATCTCCTCAAGTCTGCAAATGTCTTCCCAGCAATCTCAGCATCCTTTTTATGGACCTATTATTTTATTGTCGCTGTAAGCCAGTATTCGGCTACGTGCAAGGATCATTCTCCTGCCTGCCCTCCGCCCTTGCTCCCACATGAGCAACGGGTGAGCAACTTTGTTTCTCTCACAAATGAGCAGCAGTCTCTTGACCGCTCCTCGTTCAGCTTGAGTAGCCAGAGATGGAGCTGTGGCCAGGCCAGGGCAGGTGGCTCTTTCCTGGGGTTAGTCCCTTTTCAAATCAAATCAAGTTTATTTATATAGCCCACTATTACAAATGACACATTTGTCTCAGTGGGCTTTACAGACTGTACAGTGACATGAGAGGACCCAATGCGAGCCCAGTTTAAATGATACAAGGCCCCTTCCTCCTCCTTCAACTTTGGGCATGAGTTTCTTTCGGCTGAGAATATTTCTTTGTGTAGCACTTTTCGATTCAAAACAAATATACAAAGAGCTTTACAGTCTGAGAGAATCATAAAAGACTGAATACAAGTAGCAGTTTACATAGACCATGAACCTGTTTGTTGACTAGCAGAGTGAAGTGACTTCTGCTGAGCGTGAATGACCCAATGTGTGCGAGTCCTATTCAACAGCTCCATCTGTGAGTCAACAGTTGCAACAATGTTTTTTTTCCCTCCCACTTCCTCTTTGAAAACATTCAAAGTGCGAAAATGTTTGTTAATAATAAACGTATAAACTTTCTTATCCCTGCTACCTGGGTGAAACACATTTGTCTGGCTCCTGAGAGGTTTGTGTGTCTAGGATATTTTGTCACTGTGGCGAAGCCTTTTCAATCAATGCGCCCACAGCACCCCATTTCTGTTTTACAAGTAGGGTGCTTATTCTGTAAGCAGTTCAATCATGTCTCTGCACTCTTTGCTGCAGCTAC
Source organism: Bovichtus diacanthus (assembly GCA_943590825.1). Lineage (NCBI taxonomy): Eukaryota > Metazoa > Chordata > Actinopteri > Perciformes > Bovichtidae > Bovichtus > Bovichtus diacanthus. Next base: position 1,027,313 of record CALSBV010012277.1, on the reverse strand, counting down.
TGCAGAAGAGAGGTCTGTCATATTCTACTGTCGCAGCAAATGTGTTGGTGACATCCTCTTGACTAGAGGTCACAAGGGGTTTGGGGGAAAGATTTTTTTTTTCCTCTTCTATAATGTTTCCTACAGGGACCAGGTAAAAGCATCCAATGCGATAATCGCCTGTGTTTCTTCGGGCCCTTTTAGTGAATTTAGAAAAGGTTTGCTGTTAACCTTGACTTGATCCTTCCTACCTACCATCTACATTGGAGAGAGTAGGGAAAAAATGAAACAAAAGGTTCCCTATTAGCTAATGGCATATTGCCCTCTAAAGATCAGTCTGTTGCGTTGTCATTGTGAAGATGTTAGCATGCTGACATTAGCGTTTAGCTCAATGCACTGCTGTAACAATGTACAGCCTAACAGAGCAGCTAGCATGGCGGTGGACTTCAGACCAAAATCATTGCATGAAAACGACGCAAAGCGGCTGCGTTGCGTCGTTTTCATGCAATGCTGAATGCTGAATGCTGAATGCATCACATATTGCACGTGAAATACAATCCAGGAAGTAACGGATTTTGTGGATTTGAAAGAGTTTAAAAAGTTTTATTTGCCGTTTGCTCAGGCAGAAGTGTTAAAGGGCACTAGAATACTTGTGCGGATCAGTCAAGTAAAAGAGTGCGATAAATACAATAAAAGTATGCACAGTGGGCTGTAATAAATAAAAACAGATTTGACAGATAATAAAGACAGTCACAGCAGTTTGTTAAATTCAGACGGAAAGTTATCACAGTGGCAACAGTTTTGTCTTTCGTCACAACGGTTTTGAGGTTAACTGTAGAGACACGGTGTTAATGGGTCAAAGTAATCCAGCAGGAAATACAAAAGAATGAGAGGGCTGCATTTTTTAATGCAAGGCTACTGCCAGTCTGAACGCAGCCTTTGTACTCTTACGTCTTGATTGGGTGGCTTGTACAGTACATGAAATACACACATACAAAGAGATGAGCGGTTAAGCCTATAAAGCTTGTAGAGCCTAGTTTAATGGCTTCACTTGTTATCATAGAACTGGAGTTTTAATGAGTAACTGCACATTATCAACCTACAGACGTTTGCATATAATGCGTGGAACTGTTGGACTATGAAATGAGCACTTTTATAGAATATAAGACACTTTAAAATAGCTGCCTTGAATCGTAAACATGCAAAAGGTCCAAAACAAAGTGATAGTTGACGGCATCAAGATGGGTTCACTCGTATAATGTGAATAAACTCTTATAATGACACAACGATACGGGAATACGTTTAGTTTTGAGACGTAACTGATCAATGTTCAACAGAGGCTTAAAACATTCTTTAAAAAGCAGGCATTTCCTCCACTATCTGCCAAAGTCATGTGACTACTGTCAAAGAAAGTGATTTGTTCTGTAGAATGTTTTCCATTTATCTCTCTTTATCTCCACATGATAAAAGCGCTTCCATTGTACGTAGCCATATGACATGTTGCCTCAGTGACATGGCACAATAAGCACAAGTATAATTGTAACAGCCCCAAAGAGCATGATTATATTTAGGTTTTATTTTGTAAAATGTGTGGTTTTTCTTCCAGATTATAAAAATAGTTCTCATTTCTCCACCGTAGGTTGGCATCGTTGGACGCACTGGTGCTGGTAAAAGCTCCCTGATCTCTGCTTTGTTCCGGCTGGCAGAACCTGAGGGACGAATAATGATTGATGGTTTTCTGACTTCTGAGATTGGTCTGCACACCCTGCGCCAGAAAATGTCCATCATCCCACAGGTGCCCTTTTTAAATTGCCCTCAGTCTCAGCTGGTGTCTTTTGGCACTTGAAACTACATATGGTAACCAATGGATAAATGTAATAAAATATTATATTTATAAAAATGTATCATCATATATATATATATATTTATTTGAGAGACTTACAATTAAACTCTCAGCTTGGTATTATGTTGCGTTTTAATGTATTTGTTCTTTTCTTAAACTACTGGAGTTTCACTTTGACTTCTTCTGTGCTTCTTTTGATTCTTCCTGATTAAGAAATGTCAGAAATGTCAGATGAATACTGGTAACACACACCTACATGCCTTGGCCCTGGTTTTCTTTTTTATACGCCTGGCTTTTAAAAAGCTAAAACAAGTGAGGAAATTTACAGTCGTCTCTCAGGGGATTTCTGAAAGTGAGACAAACGGATGCCTTGAGACAGTTTAACTTTATTTCCGCTTGTTGAAACTGATACGGCATTAAGAAAATGCCAGCCTGCGGGTGAGTGTCAGCAGAGTGGAGGGAGGGGAGAAGACTCCCACGGCCTGTACTGTGAAGAGAGCAGTTCCCCATCCCTGACAGAGGATTAGCCCTCTACCCCCCAAACATGGGAAAGCTGCTTAGAAGAAGTCTCCCCCATCCTCACAGTCAGAGTCCCCTTGTACACCGTCACTTAGCCCAAGTCTCAAACATTTCTAGGGTGCAGCCAAGATGCCCAAAAACAGTTTCATTAATGCTTTTCTGTGGATTTGATAGGTTTCTGGCATTGCTACTACTTCAGATAAAGTTTTACTTCCTAGTCCAAACTAGTTTGAGATGGATGTGATGTGTGTTTGATGTGATTTTGTTTACTCCTAGAGGGAGAGACTTGCACAAAGTGGCAGGTTACAAGTCAGAACTTAAACCGCACGCCCATCCGTATCACATGGGGGATGGCATTTTACGATACGAAGTCCTACCAGTAGAGTTTTTCAGTATCGTGCTCTTAGTTTTACAAACGTATATAGAGCGAAGTCTGTTGGAGTTACACAAATCCATCTGAAAGCCTTTTTATTCTCCTGCGAGACGTCAGAGATAAAGTGATATTCAGTAAGCCTTTCACGTAGAAAAAAATCTTGATATAACTTGCTATTTGCCTTACCTTTTCATGTGGAATTTTTGAGAGTGCGATACTGTATGTAAACTATACATTGCCAGTGAGGAGATTCATTATTTGCCACCCACAGATTTGATTATGATAAGCTTTTATTAGCATATGGCATTAAAAAAGGATCCGTTTCAGTTTCTATTGAATTCTCAGGAATGACTTAGTAAAAATGAATTCTGTGGCAAACAGAGGGCTTAGAATTGGTGGAGCACATAATCGGTCTATAGAAAGCTGTGCTTGAAAGCAGTTTTCCCGACCTAACATTGAATCCTCAATTAATGTGTGTCACAAAACTAGTTTGAATTGGGACTTCAGCTGGCTTAATGACAAGGCGGTATTTTGGTGACAGAAGGAAAAGTTCATTGGAAGTAAAGAGGTGGAACATTTTTCTAAGGCGCAGGTAGCAGGGATGGAGTCCGGAAAGCTTTATTCTTTCTGGATGGAAATTGAGCAGTTAGGCCCGAGTCTTCTGACCTACATGGAGGTTGGTTGAGACGTGATTTTGTATTTGAGCGATGTGTGCTGTGTGTGTACGCTGCAGAAATCTGTTGCTTACATACCTGAGTTGAGATGTTTTTTTTTTCTGTCGCAGCGCTGGCTGTGAAGCTGACCTGCAAGAGAGCAGAGATGAAGGCGTGGACAGTGCAGTAATGTGACCTAATGTGACCTTATTGCAGGACACTCAGTCTTTTAGACTCCGCTGTGTACTTTACTCTTGCTCCTGGTCTAATCTCACAGTTGCCAGGTGAACAATTCCTATCTTGATTTGAGGTTGGATTCATATCTTGAGTAAACTGGAGTTATTACATTGCCATGACTGTGAAGAAGATACAGTTAAAGTCCCTCAGTTTCTGTTGTGGGCAGTTGTTGCGTCACCTCTATTGCTGTGATAGACTCCGCCAGCTTTTTTCAAATGGTCATCAGAACCATTTAAGTGTCATAAATCCAGTGTTATGTTTCTAATAAAAGCACAGCTGTATTTGTTCACTGATAGAAGAAAAACGCCGTATGAAAAGCTTATCTACGGCAGCTCTGTACCATGAGAGGCAGAACGGTCTCTGTATGATGACCTGGGAGAGTCGTGGCAAGTGTTCACTAAATCACTTCAACATTGGAGCAGCATTTATGAATAAATATCTGACCTGACACAAGGAGATGCCGGCTTGCTGCTATTTATCAGGTTTACCACAAACGGAGTGACAGGTTGGAACAGTGCCTGTGGATTTGCGGGCTAGTTCCTCTGTACTGTAATGAAGAGCTTTATTTACTCTCGTAAAGATGGCTGCGCGGCTAAAGCTTGATACAGGTGTGTGGCTCACCATAAATACATATCTTGGACATCCTAACTGTCTGAGATCTGCGGCTGTCCTTTCATGAGGGCAGTCGACTGACGCGATAACCCCCTCGTGACAGACGCTTGAGCGTTTGACAGAGTAAAGCTGTTACTTCTGGCAGACATTTTGAGATTATCATTTCTAATACAGTCACTGTACGAAAGTCTTTGTATGATAACAGTGAATAGATGGCACTTGTTTGTGCCATATTATATATTCAGACAATGTCACACAGTTATTCTCGACCAACACCAGTGCACAAGCTCTGGTTTTCCAAGTAAAAAGATCAACTTATTGAAGCATAGTTGGCCAGAACTTTGAATAGAGCTCCTGAGTGGAGCAAGCCCTTTGTGAACATCTTCCCCTCAAACATTGCCTAGCGGCGCTCTATAAAGCTTGTCTTAACCCTTTCATACATCTTCCCCCTTGTCATTATCTTAACTGGCCACGGCCTTCTCTTTCTATATCCGTCTATCCACAGGACCCAGTTCTCTTCACGGGCACCATGAGGAAGAATCTGGACCCTTTCAGGCAGCACACAGATGAGGACCTGTGGAATGCACTCCAAGAGGTACTCCAGCGTGGCTCTGAATGATTCCCCCTCGCCGGCCCAGGGGGGGATCCCTCTGTCCCCCTGTACAATGCTGCCATTCAGCCTCCCTGCTCGCCACAAGTCATGGGGGGAAATCCCATTAGGGCCATGGGGCCCAGCTCAATGTGCGGCTTGTAACTGGGAACCATTGAAAGTGCTGGGGGAGATGTGTTTGGGCAGTGAGGCCAACCAGGATGAAGGCTCCCCCCACAGTGAAGGGCTTCAGCTCCTGGTCCTGCCTCTGAATGGGTTTGGTGGCCTGGATTAAAGCTAGAGGCTGGCCACAAGAGAGCACTGGCCAAGGTCATCAGTGGACCTGGCCCTACATTGTGCCAGGCGGTTAATGGGTGTGTTTGGATAGCTCTTTAAAGACATCCCCACAGGAAGCCTTTATGAAGGGGTAATGAAGGGTTGGGGCTCTGCTCTCCCTCTCTGCAGGTGCAGATGAAGGCTGTGTTGGAGGACCTGCCCAATAAGCTGGAGACGATACTAACTGAGTCCGGCGCTAACTTCAGCGTGGGCCAGAGGCAGCTGGTGTGTCTGGCCAGGGCCATCCTCCGGAAAAACCGCATCCTCATCATTGATGAGGCCACAGCCAACGTGGACCCGAGGTCAGAGGACACAACAAGTGAAACATTTCACATGAATGTTTGAGCAGCTCTCTACTTGTAGCTTGTTTACTGTAAACTGCTGCTAATCCAGGTGGGTATTTTCTAGCTGGATTTAATAAAACTGTAGCATCACTATTGTTGTACAAACCCAAATTATTCCTAAAACAAGACTTCTGTTCAAGCCACTCTGCAAATAAATCAATCGCATATAGTGTAAGTGAAACGGTCATAAAAGGTGCACAAATGTAACACTCGTCAACTATAACGCATACTGCCTGGTGGGAAAGGATTATATTCCTTAAATCCTGTGATTGGAGCATTAGAACGCTATTATTATGACGTTTAAAAGGTAAAAGATGAGGTGGAAACAGTATGGAATCAAAGTATTATAAAAGTATTACAAGACAAATAATATCTAATAAAACAAAACAATCATCTCAAAGTCAAAATAAACTGAACCCGTCCTTTGTTAACTGAAGGAGCTTTGCTATCCTTTATTTTTTACGCCCTCTATTGCACATACCTCGCTGCTGATGAGCCATTGTTCAGTGTTAAGTAAAAATCCCTGCCCAAGGGTCTATAGGAAGAGTTTTTTTGTGCTGAGGTGTTGTGTTCCCTGCTCTTTTTCAGAACTGACAGCCTGATCCAGCAGACTATCCGGGACAAGTTTCAAGAGTGTACAGTCCTCACCATTGCTCACAGGCTCAACACTATCATTGACTGTGACAGAATACTAGTAAGTAAGAATGCAGTCAATTCCCATTGTCTGTTTCCAATTCTGACTCCAGTCAGTATTTTAAATGAGACCACGACCCTTCAGTCATAAGATGAAAGTTAACAGACAGAAAAATTGGGGTGAAACTACAAATAACCGGCCAGAAGTTCACACATTTTGTGATGTCCCTTCACAAACGTGTTCTTCCTTATCGACCATAATAAGTTGAGCTTCCGTTGTGTACAAACTACGTGGTAAATCGCAGAAACATGTGCCTCACATTCACTCCCACCGCTGTACGTCCAACATCAGAGCTTACAAACACCTCTTCCTTTCTGCTGCACAATCTTTACACACTTTTAATTCACTTGCTCTATTTTTTTGGAACAGCTGGCCTGATTTCTCCATCACAGCGTTCCCTCATTGAGCCTGCGCTCAGGCCACTTGATCTTTGGCCCTTTTCCGTCTACTTCCTGCAGAGGTGCCAATTAGTGCCATTTGTGGCAGCATTTGTTAAGCGTCTACGGAGGACAGGGCACAACCTGGTGGCTGCTTGGTCACTGAGAGGGTTGGTGAGAAAAGGCAAATATCACACAGCGGGGACTGTTTCACACCTACACTCGTGTTAAATGCCCCCAGATTGTTGCCCACTCCGGGGGAACTAAATCTGGGCCCACCTGATTTGCCTTGTTCAAATCTTAAACTGTGCCATATTTAGACGCAGAACGTTTTCCAAAACACAAACTCCATCTCCTAGTATCCTGTCGATTATGACAGCCGCTGCAGAAGTCTCCCTTTCATACTAAACACTCCCTGAAACTGGGCTTTAGCGATAACAAACTGCTCATTACTGCTGTAAGGGGATCGAGCTTGTTAAAATTTGTCTGTGATATAATTGTAGTCTTTTCCAAACTGCTTGAATTGGCACTATTCTTTGTGTGGTTTATATGGCATGTGATGACACAGAAATGATGGTAATTTTCTAGAGTGTCTTAAAGGTGTGATTGTTGGATTTGACTGAGGACCACCCCTGAGCTGCTGAAATGCCAGGATAAATACATGGATAAATCACTGATCTTCAGTCTGTCAGAGTCAGCGTGCTAGACTTTCACACTGCTAACAGGCCACGCTCATTGTCCGTGACCCTGTCGAGCACAAACAGGCACCGGTGTTTGCTGTTGCATGAGTCACATGAAATGGATGGTTCCTATGTGCAGAGACTACTGTTTCCCCCCATTCATCTTGCACCGTCTGCATGCATCACTCAGCAGTGAAACAGCTGAATGTCAGTTTTCCCCAAAGTAAAGTATACAGGCGGTGACAGGCGCTCACACCCAGCATTGTATGTGTGATTGCAGGTTCTGGATGCCGGCAGGATCCAGGAGTATGACGAGCCATATGTGCTGCTGCAGAACCAGGAAGGGCTCTTTTACCAGATGGTCCAACAGACAGGCAGAGCCGAGGCCGCCTCGCTGCTGCACACAGCCAAACAGGTAACCCCACCCACCTTTGTCCCAGGACGTGGCTGTCACTAAATAGAGTCCAGCCGTGCCACACTAATCCCAGACTCTCCCTTTAACTCCAGACTTCATTGCTCACCTCCAAAATGATACAGTTAAGCAAGAGAAGATGTGCATTACCCTGACAATGCAAAGACACTTGATTACCATTTTAATTTAAAGTGCCTACTTGGAGCATCGCAACACCATAACATTAATTTCAAGAGAGAAATTGTCCCCTTTGTAGATTTACATCCTCTGATTTTTATCAAAGAGACTCTCCGTATAATCTTTTTCTCATAATGTAATTTTGAGATCATTTTAGAGATGATTCTAGAAAAGCAGCTTTCTTTGCACTATATCTATTTGGAAATATTGGGTTTAACTTCATCGTGATTTGGGATAAACTTTCTTTGGGGATTACTGTAATAGAGAATGTCCATATTTTTTCCCTGTGAAATTCATTTGTGATGTAATTCCCCTTCAGACACTGAACAGATAAGAGCCGGCTATTCATTGTTCAATTCCATTTTATGTGTGTCTGTCTGGGACTACAGATACCATATTGCAACTTCAAACGGGTCTTTGTGAAATAAGAAAAAGTAGGCATCATTTCATTTTCTCTCTGTCCCTCGCACAAATTTATCAGCGGAACTGTATCTTCTCAGCCAGAGGAGTGAAATGAGTAAAATACTGATTTCAAAGACTCAGCACACTGTGGTATTATTTGGTATCGTCTTACCCTGTACACTGGCGGATTGGTAGTGACATTGTTCAAGCCCTTACGTTTTCCTTTCTTTATTGTAGGGTGCTCTCCTTAGATCAGATTACTGCAGCATCCATAACTGTCTAGCACCACTTATTAAATACTGAGATGGTCCACATGTTGTGTGTCAAGTTTCTATAGTTGTCAGTCAAGGTTTAAATACATTCAATAATCTGATCTCAACCTCTAGCTCCTTTGTCCGTGTTGAAAGAGAATCCCAGAGTAGAGCGTATATCTCGTGCTGAGGCCAACCTGTTTTCACCTGTTTTCACCTGTTTTCACCTGTTTTCACCTGTTTTCACCTGTTTTCCCTCCTTTTTCTCAAACTTTTCTGTTATTGAAATCGTTGGTCTGTCAGCGCCTCTTTGTAGGAAGAAACCAAGCATTTTGTAAGCCAACACACAGGTGAAAATGAACTCAAATGGAACAAATAATTTCAGTGATTATCTCCGATATTTGCCCCCGTGAATTTCGCAGGGCTAAATAAGCCACTTTTGCATGCTTCAGCGGGTGACAAATCCCTTCACCCAGCTCCGGCTGGATCTGTCATGAATCGCACCTTAAATAGATCGAAGCTCAGATTGCACTGTGTGCTTGTGTTCTGTGACACTGCTTCCCTGATGCACTTCCAGGTCCACATGAACAAAAAGCGAGTGACCGACGTTCGCTGTGCCGAGGACATCGGTGTCGTCTTTGAGACGTCTCTTTGACCGCTTGGAGAGTCGCTGTGGCGCTCACGCTCGCCATCACCGACCAAATCTTTCACCAGATACACTTGGATTCCTTCCTGTATATCAAAATGTCTTTAGTCTCCCAGCAGCCCGAGTGTAGTATCTGCTGAATTTGATTGGCGAAGTCCTTTGGTGTGGAACAATTACCTGAGGCAGGGTGTGCCTTTTATTGACAGCATTTTACTGCATGGCTGTTTATTGATTACACCCTGCTATGTTTATGTATGTGTGTTCTGGCCTCTTGGGTAGCTTCAATCCTGCACCGGTGCTTGAACGGGTGCAGATATTGGACGTGTTTATCCTAGTGCAATAAATTATTGGTGACTTAAATTATTATTTTACGGTAAACATTGTTTGGCAGGACTGAGGTCTTTTTATTATTTGGAACATGCCTGAGAAGACGAGCACGTGAGAGGAGACGGCCGTGGTTTCAGTAATTATTGTGCCTTAATCAGACTATGGATTTTTGTTCTGTAATTGTACTGTTTTTAATTAAGTAGTCTTCCAACATTTTGACGATAGTTGTTTTACGTGTAACTCAACTCCTATCAGGAAAGGACACTAAAGTTGTATTGTAACATTTCATGTACGTGCAATGATGATGACTAACACCAAGAAACGTGGAACAGAAGTTTATTGCCCCTGAAAAATGTTCTCCAGTGTAATATCAACTTTCTCTCTTTACTCTTATGTTAAACGGGCTGTGGCTTTAAAATCGTAGTTTTTATGAAATATAGTATGACTATTTATAGCTACGTACGTATTTATTTCAATTGTTGTCTACAAGTTTGCGTATGGTTTTGTTAAAGGTAATATTTCAGGGAGTTGCACTTTGTATTTGTTTAGTCAAAAATAAGTGATAGAAAGCATCACTTGTAATTTATAGTAAATGCGCTTCTAAAAACGTACAATAAAAAAGTGTTGCTTTAATGTTTCAGTGCCGTCTTCATTTTGCACTTGTCTTGTCTCATATTGCATTGACTCAATAACCGTTTCCGTGCGCTGTTGCTCATGCTATATTCAGAAGTGTGAATGGTGTGTTTGCTTCAGGTCAGTGGTTACAACTGGTCTTGACCAAGATGCTACAAATTGGTAAGTGGTCAGGAAGAACAACCTGGTGATTATCTTGTTGAGTCAAGTGACTTTTTAAATTCTGTTTCATGGTGGTAAAGTGGTGCAGCCATTTGCTCTATTATTTAAGCGTGCTGGTGGTGCAATATGACGATTATGTTCCCAATTAAATTGTAATTTTGTAATCACCAGCTCAATTAGAAAAGAGCTGTTTAATTCGCCTTCATACAGAAAAGAGCAAAGCCGGTGATTACGCATTCAGAGATGGCTGTCAGTAAACACTTAGCTTGCTATAAAAGGCTGTATTTAACCAGGCCCAGATTTGGGTCGTGAACTGTGGGACATCGGTTCCTTTAAAAGCTGAGTGATTTACACAATTCATTAAAGCCAGTGAATCTTCAGCCAGCGTCATATTAAATGGTTACTTACTCTCAAATAGCCCCTTGGGAGTTGAATTGTTGGCTCGCGAATAGATTAAAGTTTACATTGAAAAGAGAAATTGAATTCAGAGGTAATCAATAGCATAATGGGCCAGTGAGAGGAGCCTGCTGCCTCAAATGAAATTACCATATTTTTAATCTTAATTTTCCACTCTGTTTATCTGACAGTGTGGATGTGCAATCCAAACAGATAATGAGAGAGTGGGATATTGACAGAGAGGTCCTCTTGAGTGCTTGTTTCAGTGATTAAACGCTGTGATCTGTGATTACTTTGTGTCTGGTGTCAGGCTGGCAGCCAGGGCCCGGGGAGACACAGGCCCAAAGCAGCTGGAGCATCATGGGTCTCTGAGGTGCTAATGCACCTGACACAGCATTGACAGCATTCGAAATCCTATCAGGGACTGCACCACACGGCAGCTGCCACAATAGGAATACTCATGGCACTATCTACATCAGAGTCAGCATATATCCTCTCTGCTCTCCCCCCGATAACAGCCAACACAAGAATGGCGACAACAAAGTTTGCACAATAAGTATTATTAACCGGATACCTTCCTACGTCGAGCAATAATAGCGGCATTTTAAGACATATCTGAATAGGTGTGCAAATAGCAATGCCGTCAACATAGTGCTGATATGGCTTTAATAAATAAATGTCTGAGAAACCTGGCTGTCCACACAATGAAGTTTAATCCCAAAGAAATAAAACACAAAATAAGAGTCGGCACAATGTGGAGGCAGTGAATGGAATGATGCATTCACACCGTAGCATTTAGCCCATCCACACTTTGAGAGAGGAGTGATACGTCGGTGCTGATTCGAGGATGTGATACACGTCTTATTCAGTTAAAGATGTTTTTATTGTCAGTTGAGAGAAGGAAGAATGTAACAAGTATCTACAACAACGGAAGTGGTGTAAATTGTTTAAGGTTGTTTTGTTACGTGCCAATAAATAAGTAGTCTCAAGGCCATTTTGGGTTGAGGAGACAATGTTTTTCACAAACTTTCTGTTGTGCCAGCATTTTCTTTTGTGATGGATACTGCTGTTTGACAAATGGAAACAAATTGCATGGTGCAGGCGCCTGAATGGCAGGGAGTTGGGGAGTGTCAAACTCGGTGCTGAAAGACGATGAAGCGAGAGCCTCAGGTTTTTGTGGGCGACTCAGACCTGACTGATCCCAGCATAAAGTACTTGTTGAAGAGAAGGAGAAAGGAGAACAGGATTTCGACAGGCTGCAGTGAAATTAGGAGAATTGACTATGGCGGCTTTGTTCCTGGCTGGTGACATGGGGTGGGGGAGATGGAGAGACTGGAGCGATTCCCCAGAGACTCTGCGCTCAGCCTTTCTAAAGTGACTACAAACTGAATATCTGACAAGTTCCCAAGGCCTGACATGACTCTGTGGGGAGCTAAGAAAACAAACAACAAATGGCTTTTAAGATACATGTAGTGACACTGCATGTAGTCTGTTAGAAAATGGCTTTTTATCATGTTAAAAATAGGTTTTCAATTCGGAATATGTATGCTATATTTTCTAGATTGTCGCAACAACCTAGTTAGACCTAGTTTTTCTCAACAGACTTTGCAAAAAGTACAAACTACCAAATATTGATTTGCAACTCATTAGAGGGCTTATAACTAGCGGGTTTCTCTTTCATGTTGCATCACAAAAAAAAAACTAAACAGAAACATTAAGTTCCCGTGCTCACGTGAGCTTTAATCAACAACACTGTATCACGGTGTCTCAGCAGTTTAGTGACCACCCCGGACTGGCCTTATGGACTGGCTCACTAATACTGCTGCAAACAGTCATTACAGGTCATATGTGTAATGGATGATTGTGCTTCGTAAACTCTCCAGGCTGTGGTTTGTTTCAAACTGTGTTGAGTGCGAGTATATTTAATATGCAGTGGATGATTCCACTCAAATTTAACACGTTTTCATGCACATTTGTACAGAAAACAAGGGTGGATCTGTTTATATTTTTTTATAAGAGTAACCTTATTTATGAGCAACACAATTTATAACAACAGAACAAGTGGTTTAAAGAAGCCCGGATCTTTTTTTTTGTAATTTCACCTGCCCCTGCTACTTTGAACTAAACTGGCTAATGTGGCCCTTTTGAAAAGCCACCAAATAGGAAACCTCTTTGCATGCTTTAGCCTTAAATCCCGGGCATGCTCTGTCACCTTCCAAAAGTGCTGTTTGATTCTTCAACTGCGAGAGAAAGAAGCAAAGTGGAGGGCTAGACAATAGCAGAGGGCTTATCTCATCAGTAAATAAGGCTTATTGCTTAAAGCTATAAAAGGCTATGCTTATTGGTGATGTCACCCCTTTGTGGAAGATTGATGAAGCTTGAGGCAGGGGGCATAATGTGAGTGAGAATGTGTGGAGGAGGAGGAGGCCTAGTGCACCAAAGAGTTTCTAACTTTCCCCTGCAGAGTTTGATATAATTTAAAATGTATGACATATTTTAACTGCTGCTGCACTAAAATTGCAGTCTTTGGAGGTAAACTAACTCAAATGTACTTCAAAGTTCCATCTGGCCAGGGGGCTTTTATCCTTGGCCATGAGAGCGGTTGATGTTCTGTGCATGTAAACGTGCAGCTTTGGGTAAAGGTGGGGACAGCTTGTGTCCCCCATTATTGTCTGGTTGCATTTACGTGGGTCCAAGGGCCCACTGTGTCTTTTCGGGTTACTTTCTCATCATTTCTCCTAATGTAGAGACCCACAGGGTTGGTGGCAAGCGCACAATGCGGCTGTTGTATGGTTACTGTCAGCTCTCTCAAATAAGGCTTCCTGTTCATTAGACTTCTTTTCACCTCCACACAATGCGCCGGCTTTGCAGCAATAGTGAGTCGACGCCCATCTCTTCAATGCCATGTGAATAGTTCTAAATAGTGTTTATGCAAGCCATTGTTGTCTATTGTGTGCCCAGTCTTAATGCACAGTGATTTGCCTGCTTCTGTAGCCTGGGATACATTATCTTGCCTATGTGGCTTCAGATGCATGCCTGGCCTTTGAGCCAGTAAACAGTCTGAAAGTTAACTCCCTATGGACAATGCTGGAGATGCCTGATAAAGTAGGACAGAGTTTACTAAATGCCCCTCCGTAATGACTCAAATTGCCTCTTCCTCTGCTGAATTTTCACTCTGAATTTCTGTTTTAAACTGCGTAGTTCTATCATCTGAAAAAGTCACACCTATATAATTTAATTTTTAATAAATGTTATCTTGTTTTTTTGCCCCCCTAGAAAATGTAATAATTGAAAGAAAGTTTGGAAAAGAGTCAAACTTAACCTCAAAGATGATTTTAAATCATAATCTGTGAGGATTATTCTTTTTTTTTTTTTTTTAAATAAATACATAGTAAAGTTGATAGTGTTGCTCTGGAAGATTAAACTGACACTATCTGTTGCACATCTGGTGAAGAATGTCCATTCAGTGGGGAGATGTATTTAAACCCTGTGTCTTTATTCTTCAGACTGTCAGTGTGAAAATGAAAGGGTAATACAGACAGACAGCCAGGTGGATAATCTGACACAGATCACAGTCAAAGAATAAAAACTTCTAAAATCTTGAAGATAATGTCAAGACGATATGTCTTGCAATGGAAATTGTATGTCTTGTGACTCCCATCAGTTACTTTAACATGGATTTCTGTGTGTTTGGACCACAACTTTATTGATTAAGCTGAGTTGGAAAAAGATAAGAAGCAAACCATACAAATTGTGTATTTAGTTCATTCTGATTTGTACTTCTATTGCCATATTTTCTGTTTGTGGCCCATCTGATTTTACATTTCATAAAGTAGTCCCTCCATCTCGACTGTTCAGTTACCTCGATGTTGCTTCCAGAGCACTTGGAATTTTTTTTTTTATTTCTTATTAGTTTGATTAAAAAGACATTTCTCCAGAAAAAAGAAAAGTTGGTTCCACCTCAAATGTTTTTCCAAAAGAAAAACAAAATAACCTGAAAATTGAGAGCGCAGGAATGGGCAGCATATTATAGCCTTCATCTGTTTGTGGCATTGTTCTAGAAAGCATATACATCACCTCCAGAGAGTAACCGATAGGTCTAACCATTCACTTCTTGGAGAGATGCACAAAAGCAGAAGATATCTGCGGCACAGATTACATTATTCTCATTTCAAAAGCATTCACAGTCAAGTATGGAGAACAGAAAAAAAAAAAAGATGCTTTTAATGCCGGCCAACGATTACAGGTGAGTGATGTAACTGATAGTTGGCCCATTATTGTTCGGAGATTTGGTGTGTTTGACCCCCTAAAGCATTCTGCTGCCAAGGGAATTTAAAACAACCTTTGGACTCGGAGGAAAGGAATGTTATGATTGCTCTCAGTGACACTGATACAACACTGTCACATCGCTGACTCCAGACTACAGAAGAGGCTTCACTGTGACTGAGCCTGTGACCGTGAGTCACATTTCACCAACACTTAGCAGCAGCCACTTCATTAACCTGTCACACGGAGGCTGGATGCTGCTTTGTCTTTGATTGCCACGTCCCCTAACGTTCATGCTGCTGCTCACACATACGACCTCCATTAGCCCACCAGGTTTGTTTCACATTTTATTTAATGAACTGTAGTCATGAGGTAATTCACCGCCCGCAACAATACTCCTTGAAGCAAGTTTCTTTTTTTTCCCCCCCTCACACCAAAGTAGTGATGTTGACTTGCTTTGCTCCTGGGCTGATATTTTCATTAAAGGCCCTCTTATCAAATAATGAAATGAAGAATCTGTTTCTTGCCCAATGCTATTACCTCCCACAAATCAAAAGGGTTGCAGTGCAGTGTCTTGCCTCCCATGCCAGTTAATTAGGTGGCGTTGTGCTACATACTGATGCTGCTTTCATGAGAATAATCTGAGACAATAAACCTGTCTCTTTTGTGTCCTTCTGCAAGCCCTCTTAATTAATATCAGCAAACACAAACCAAAGTTAATTGAAATTTGAACATCCCATCTTTATAGTTTACAATAACACAATCGCTAGTGTTTTGTTACTGTTGTTGAATAACTATAATAGCTGGTATCATATCTCTATTTAGTATTTCATTGATCGCTCTCGGGGATGCAGCAGAAATATAAAAGAAAGAAATGTCTTAACCATGAGGAAACATAGGAGGCAATATATGCAACCCCAACATTGATTTAGACCGAGACATTAATATTCACACTCCTCCAGATAATCATAGCAAGGTGTACATGATTTGTTTTCATTGATTAAGTGACATTGCTCCAGCTCCTCACAACATGGTTATTAATATAGTTTGCATTGATATTATTTTTGCATTAACAACAATTTCACCAAGTGAGAGAGATTACGAGACTGATGCAAAAGAGTAGCGTCTCCGTGGCAGAGAGCTTTAATCAGAACCTCTTTTGATGCAAAATCTTTACAACTTTAATCAATCTTTACGGACGAGCTTTTCAAACTGTATGCAAGTTTGAATAGCATAGTTTTAAAGAGGCTGTGCCCTCCTGTCAGATACCTGATACGTTTTGCAAATTACAAATCCTTCGAGGAATATGAATTAGGTTGTGCAACTCTGAGTGTTCCTTCCATTCAAGGTGTACACAGTTCAGATTTCACTTTACATTAGCGGGGACTAGGAATTAATGTAATCAGGCCAACAATTCCCAACTAGCGTGGGATTTTAGCACAGAGACCCACAACAAAGCATAATCTGGCACGCTACTATTCCAGTAGGAATTTTTTTGTCCTCACATTTCTTTTGTCACATTGGCCTATGAACAGAAATAGCTAAACAAAATAAATAAATAGATAAACAGTGGGTTGTCTTTATAGCCTTTATGCAGGGATATGTCTGAGCCAAGAACATTTCTGAAGTTAACAGTATTTATGTTCTGGTAGTGTTGGTCACAGTCTGTCACACATTATTTGCATCTGCATGTCCGATTAACAAATATGACATATTCCTAAGATCAGGCTCCTAGCACTCTAACCACCCACCATGGCAATTAACTGTCTACTAAGCTAACAAGCGTAACACACATGCCTGATGCAAGCCAGTAGAATATCAAGCTCCTAGATGTATCCCTGTTTACCCTGTGGTGCGGCTGTGAACACACAGTACACATGTGCGGGCTAATTTCAAACGTTGATTAAGTTGCGGCTCTGGACCGAGGAACTTTAGTCACACCGGTATCAATATGGGACTTACGTTGGAGTGCAACTTGCATTCGAAATTCACTAGAGATAGAGAGAGCTGTCATCCGTGTTAAGGACTAGTGAGACCTTGTCAGGATGAAAAGAGACTGTCGGACAAATTCAAAAGGCTTTTCTGAGCTTTTCTGTGTCTAAAGGACTGTAAGTAGTGAATCTACTCAAACTAGCAGCACTGATAGCCTCTACTGCGTAACATGCTGAAATTGTGCTGACCTTCACCATGTTATCACTGCATAGGCAAGAAAAAAATAGCTTGAAAATGCCTGAATACCTACAAAGACAAATTCATAGCAAAGAAAGGCCAGGCATACGACATTCAGTCAATCCTATTGTGAGTCCGGTTAGAGGGGAACTGGATAAACAACAGCAAAATAGAGGCCACTTATGCATGCTGTATACCACCACAGCAAAATACTTATGTACAAACCTATATGTGTTTGTTCCAGTAAGTGGTCTTAACCATCATTGACATTGCTGCAACTGGAGATCCATGGATGTCATTTTCACCGTTGCTATGGGTTCAGGGATTATATCCAACATGGCATCTGAAGGTAGGAGGGTTTTGTAGTAAATCCATTTTTTATAGCACGATTGCCACTAAACTAAACTATCTGTTCTACTTATTTCTAAAAAAGCATTGACCGCCGGGGCATAGCCAATATGGAGGTTAATCCATTCTAGTGTCTATACTATGGGATGCTTATGGAAGCATATTTGCTTAGGGCAGCCATGCAAATTATTACTTACTGCCCTGTAAGCTGATAACACAAATTAGATACCCATTAAAGTTGAACAATGTATATAGAATGAGAAAAGATTGCAAGTGATACCTGAAGGGATGCTTAAGTCGTATGGCACTAAAATATGCCTCATGCTTGCAAACTTCAAAAGTGGAGAGATGTTTATCCTTGGGATTGGAAGATGCATAATAGTAATCTCATATGCACAGAGGCAGCTGCCAGGTGGAGGATAGCACACTGCATGTTTATGAATAGAAATCATTACAGGGACTGGGGAGCATACCGGCATGGACCAGTGACACATAACTTTTTTATCATCTACCCAGCCTTCAATAGAGCACTTAAAAAGTTCATGTGCTGAAATGTTTAGTAAGGCATTAGTTGAACTGTGGTCATTTTGCGCTGTATTTGATTTGCTATTTGTGTGTTTTTTTTTTTTATATGTATTTGCCTGTTGAACAGATCCAAGTGTTAAGACACATTTTTAAAAGTCCCTCCAACTCTAAGTCCTGACCTGAATGTCGGTTGGAGTTGAGAACAACAAGGCTGTTAATACGATCCTGCCACCTGAGGGGCCTGTGAAATCAGAAACATGCCAGCTTTAACGGCAGCGCCACAACTGCACTGGGATTCTATGTTCACAAGCTTCTGCTCTTATCAGATGAGCCACTTTAATTCAGGTGGCAAACACCTCTCTGAGGGCGAATGCAAACGTACAGCAGCGTTTAGAAGGTGGAAATGCTGTTTGTGGCGTGTTAGACGAGAGAGGAAGTGCTTCAGGCCTGTTTGGGAACCTCGGCTAATTCTACCTTTGACATGTCTGTTGTTGTCTTTGAGCCCCTTTCCCTTTCTGCTCCTCTGGCCGGCTGATAGTTAGGGATTCATCTTAAAACCTCCCCTTTGTCTGACAGACCGTGGAGTCAGCAGTTATTCTTCAACTGACGACTTTCAATGCTTTGTGGTGAAAGAGATGAAGCTGAAACACAAAGGCAAATTAAGGGTACAAAAACACTCGCCATTGTCCCATTGTTGAGGGTCACAAATCGTCAAGTAAAAGCAACACAGCGTGGTTGAAATGTATTCGCCTCCATCCCTTTCCCCCCTCCCTCCCTTCTCCTCTCTTTATATTCATTAGATTCATTATAGGCCACAAAGGATTGCCAACAAAACAGCTTGTGATTTTAGTTGAATTCATCCCCCTCTGAGGCCTGCAGGGAAATTAAAGTAGGTGGCTATCACTGGAGGGGGAGCAGGCTTGACACATCTGAAGCTTTCAGTGATGCTAATAGCCAAGCGTATCCAAAATACACAGGAGTTGAC
>CALSBV010012277.1:978983-1003378 GCA_943590825.1 Bovichtus diacanthus | reverse complement strand
TTTTTTTCTATCAGGGTGGTTTGTATTCATGTTTTGTGACATCTCCTTTTTTCAGATTGATATTTTCTATGAAAAGCACCTGTCTAAAATTCTACAGAACAATTTATGAGTCAAAAGAATCGTTTCAGATGAAAGTTGAAATGCTATTGTAAAATAGCCTTTCACTCCTCCCGCTTGAAGATAAACAATTTCCCATGAATATATGGCTGGGCCCCCTATCTATCACAAAAATCAGAATGTGTCCCATACTGAGCCCATTGTAGTCTATTAAAAGAAATCATTCCCTGTGGCAACCATTTTGCAGGTTTCAAGTAGATAAATGCCTTCCAAGAGGGATAAGAATGCATTTCTACAAAACTGCATTAAAGAGTAATGTTTGTCAACTACCCCGATAAAAACTTCACAGTCACAATTCTTTTTAGAGGCGGCAAATGCATTGGCAATGTGTAAAGCTGATTGGTCTGGGGAGGCTGCCTACAGGTTAGCAGGCCTCATTTCCAATCTCTGACAGCAATATGTGTCGCTGTGCGCTTCATCCCGATTGCTCATGTTCAACACAAACCATGGTCACTCTATATATGGAAATCTCTGTCTTCGGGGCGAAAAAAAATTAAAAAGGTGAGATTGGCACTTTAACCTCCATGCCCCCCTGAAAATATGTTTTAGTCTGATACATTATACTACTGCGAATTATTTATCAAGAAGATACAAGCTTGATATTTCAAAAAAATAATGAGATGTTGAGGTGGCAGCTGGAATGTTCTGGTCCAGTGAGCAGCATCTATGAATCGGGGGAAATGAAGTAAATATGGCTGGCTGGGACACACCATGTGCAGAATGTGAAAGACTGGAGTGCAGCGTTTAGGTGGCACTGACCAAAAACTTAAAATCTCTCCTTTGTCGACGTCTTTTAGTCTCTTTTGGAATAGTGGCACCAAATGTAGTGGTGTAATGGAAACCAACATCACGCATTACAACAATTAGATATGTATGACTCCAAGTTTGGAAAAAGCACTGGTTGCCCAAATGTCTAAAGTGCTTCGAGCGCATATACTGCCGATAAAAATCAGACGCGTCGGGAAATGGAAATTTAATATCTTTTTTTTTTTTTTTTTTTTTTTTTTTTCTGAAATAATGTCTCCTCTTTGCAGTTATCAAACAGCTGAAAAGATGATGAGAGTCCAAACGTGGAGTCTGGAATCTATCATGCAAAAACAAAACGAGTGTCGTGCTTAGTTGAGTTGAAAGAGCCCACCTGTCGACACGCTGCATTCAGAGAACAAGTCATCCAGTTGTTGCAGTTCATACAAAGCGAGTGAAGAGAAGAAATCTATTCACACACTCTGAATACAGTTGAAGTGTGTCTCTTCTCAGATGACTGTTATTTGTAAGAACAAAACAGAGAAAGGCTGCATATTAATTCACTTCAGACCCTGTCAGTCACTGCTTTCACTCTCACTGTTAGTCCCTCACGCTTTGATGAACACACGGCAATCAAGGTGAACCGTGACTTGTTGGATTTTTTTTTAAAGGCAGTGAGTAACATGTTTTTCTTCACCACCCATTCATACCTACACAATGTCGTTTAAAACCGAGATGTGATTTTTAGAGAGATGACTGTGCCCTACAAGAAGAGTGAAATGGTTCCCTTCTCTGTGCTGTTGTGATGCATCATTCTGCTAATGCATGTAAAAGTATTGATATTTGTATTCATTTCAAATCCTGCAGAGACATCAGGCTTGTATTGAGTATTTCAACTTGTTGACTAAATTAAGTAAATCAAATCACAAGGGGGAAAAAATGCTTTATTTCAGAGCTTTCCCCCTCCCCACCCCAAACTCTTGTCTTTGTTTTGATTTATTTCATCCTCTCAGAACATCCCGTTGCTTTTCAGGGCCCCCTTTGTTCTTGGTGAAGGGGTCTTTTATTTGGGAGAAATCTCCCATCTCAGACCAGCGCTTTGCCTTGATGCAGATCTTCATTAATCTCCAGGGCCGCTGTGGGCTCTACAGCAGCCTGCCGTTTTGATGGGAATTGAATTTGATACCGTATTGTGGCTTGTATGGAAGCTGACAATGGCCTGTGTTCCTTCCTGTGTCTGTGCACAATCAGAGAGACCCAATTAAATAATTTGGTACAATAAAGGGGAACAAAAGGATACCCAGGCATACAGTGAGGGCTCCAACATTTGCATTCTACCTATTTCTGTATCATGTTAATTAATTCGCTTTGAAACCACAGGGGAATGCACAATGGAAAACAGTGCAGCTTATTTCAAAGTATGTCTGAGGATGCTTTATATTCAGGTGACATGCTAAATCAACATTTTACAATAGAACATTTTTTTATTTTTCTCTGAAGGCGCCAAAGAATCTTTATTTCAATACAGTTTTCACTTCTGCAAAGTCAACTTCATATTGGAAAGTCCTTATGTCAAAATCCTGTAATTCACATTTGTTTTTACTGTTTTGTGGTAAATTATAAAATGCTCCTCTGTAGCTCAGATAAATAATCCCACCTCTGCTTGAATAGAATAATTTTGCATCTAAAATGACTGTCATGATAACCTGCTCTTAATTAACAATGTGTGAATTGTGTGATATATAACTGCTTTTGTTGATGGTAATATGTCATATTCAATGAAGGGTAAATGAATTATCCACGAGTGGCCCGTGATAAGCGGTGATGGGACCCATATGGAGCTGTCAGTGGACCGCTGGTGGGCTCTCCTAGTCCAGCCGCTGTAATTGAAAGAAATGAGCCATGGAGCTGACACATTAGCAGTCTCCCCAGAGATGGACCACACAGCACACACACACACACAGCCTAGCACACACACACACATACGCACGCACGCACACACGCACGCATTCTCACTTTTTATACATCATCTATACAGACTCTATCTCACTGAAAGTATAACCCAGACAATGTCAGCCAGGCTGACGCAGGACAGCGCCCTACCGTAAGTGAGACAGGGTGTAAGATTGGGTAGGTCTCCGTCTGGGTTAAGGGGATAATGAGAAACTGCCCTGCAGTGAGTTAATCAGCTCGTCGCTCTCCCAGCACTGCCATTTATTTGCTGTTTATTCCCCAGCACAGGGCCCCCAGGGGGAGGCCTGTCTGTGAGGCAGCACCTGCAGCTTCCCCGACGCTTGATTTAGTGCTGTAAATGCTGCTTGTGGGCCAGATTACGCTGGACAGTGATCAAACCTTATTTGCACTCTGATTAGACAAACTGCTCTCTGCACTGACCAGACTGAAGCAATTCTCCTTTAGCAATTTTATACTGCTGGCCTGGGTAAAAATGATTAACACTGCCTGGATAAATGTGGCAGCCATTCACCTCAGCCATATTCCTGCATAGCCTTGATTCTGAACCAGGTATCAGTCCTCATACTGCTATAAGCCAACTATTATAATCACAGCTATGAAAAGGTACTTGATATTCATTAAAACCTTATGAAAGTAATCAGAGAACTTACACTGTTTCTACAATTGGTTACAACAGAGTAAGCAAAGAGTCATTGCCATTTGTATCAATGCATATTTTGTTAGATATGGCTGGCTGATTCAGTAAAAAAAAAAAAAAAGAAAAAAAAGTACTCTGTAATTCAATATCTCTCAAACAACTTGACATTATCTCTTAGTTTTCCAGCTGAAATTTGAATACGATACGATGCGATAATACTTTTTATTATCAGATCAAGTCTGAAATGTTTCTTACATCACCGCAGTAGGTTTAAAATAATTGTTAAACTAAATCAATGTTCCTTTGAATTGTGCCTAGGAGACCTTGGGTGTGTTTTCAATTATTCAGCAAGAAATATTACGTCAAATTACAAAAAAACAGCTCAAAAGACGACGTGACAAGTTGCTGCTTCAAAGTTTTCCACGCACCCAGCAAAATTAGTTTGATGTTGTATTAGTCATTTATTTGTATTATTATTATTATTATTATTTATTACACCGTTATTTACATTGTATTTCATCCACCCCCCTATGTGCAACTCATGCATATGCACACATTCACACACACATGCACACACTCTTAAGAGTAGACAAAACATCCTGTAACCTTCAAACGTATTGTGTTTAGAGTAGGTCCCCTGTTGCATTCAGAGTGGAAGGCACTGCAGCTCGGTCATTGTACAGCAGATTTTCATGCTTTAGTGCTACACAAAGCCTGCTCTTTCCACCAAATGATCAGGCCATCTTAAATATTGCACCTGAGACTGAATAGGTACGTATGTAGTGCATTGGCAAGGTCTCCTTTCTTTCATCTACTTCTGCAGAGGCTAGCAAAGTATTAATGAAACCGTTTTGGGATCTGCTCTCTTTACCCTGATCCTCCCTCAGAATGCTTTTCTGTCATTTTTCTAGTATTTACTGTATTACCATAAACCTGATGCACGGCCAATTTAGAATTGTGCTAGAGCGACTGGGAAGCATATTAAGCAATGTGGAATTATTGTGAAGAAAATGTACAGTATAAACAGCTGAAAAGAATAGAGGACAATGCTCATAATGGCATCTGAAAGCTTTCATTTTTCCCTCATTGTCTCTCCTTCCTTCTCTAAACAGCCTTCCTTTTTACAGCTATCAGAGCAAAGTTCTGAGAGAGAAAATGAAGTGCATTCATGCATCCTGAAAGAGGCTTTTAAGGTTGAGTACAGCTCAAACAAAAAGTAAGGTGAGCTACAGCTGGACTGAGTATGACTCGATGTTTATAACCTTGCCGTGCAGAATTCAAGAATGCTGAGGGAATGAATGAAGCCGGCTATAAAGCACATCCAAGGCACAATGCTGGGAAATTTATTGGTATTCTCTAACACAGGTTGCTAAAGTGACGTGATGTGTTGTCGGTTTTGAGAAAGGATTCTGAATAATTAAACTAAAGTATTCAAACCCGTAAACTATCGCTGTTGAATTGGAGTTTGAAACTGTCAATGGCGGAACTGATATTTTTTTCTTTTTTGGGGGAAATCATTCTTCAGAATAGTATTATTGTTTTTTTTTATTGATTTAGAGTCGCAAAAGATATGCATCTTAAAGATGAATGTAGGGTTGCGATAAGATACAAAGAGTATTTTTCTTAGCTGTCAGGCCCCCTCCCATTGCTCCCAGCCCCTTTCTCTCTTCATTTTGCTAACTGGTGCTCAAAGCCTCTCCTCCGCTGACCAAGCATCAGCTTCCCTGTGCTGATAAATGGGCTTCTTTGAATTGATGGCAGGCTGGAGGAAAAAGAGATAATCCTAGATAATGTGGACACAGTTTTCATTTCTTGTCACCCAATTAAACTGCAATTATCCCAAGTGCAGGAGAGGAGAAAAGTGGAAAGAATGGCCAAAGAATGGGAGAGCGAGGCTCCCTGGGACACTCTCTACCAGACACATTAGCCCAGATTTGCTCCATCCTGATAAAAGAGACCCATTTCTTGCACTTGGCAGTGCACAGCGAGTGGCAGACCAGCTGCAACCTGGGGTTTAGAAAAGAATGCCTGTGCAATGTTTGTGCCATGCCTCAAAGTGGCTGGGAAGAAAAAGATCAAAATGTATACAGGTTGTCGCCCTATTAAAGCACTGTGGCTTTTGTATGGCACTCCATGTGTCTTTAGCTGAGGACATCAAGGTTTTATCCCTTAACAGCCCGTATAGATTTTTTTGATTATTATTATGTAAATGTCCGAGACACATTGTCGGAGAGAACAAGTGTGTATTTTGTGAAACCTTTGTCATCACTGACTGATCAATGTAAGAACCCTGGAGCTGACTACACAG
The DNA here is from genome assembly GCA_943590825.1 of Bovichtus diacanthus. Lineage (NCBI taxonomy): Eukaryota > Metazoa > Chordata > Actinopteri > Perciformes > Bovichtidae > Bovichtus > Bovichtus diacanthus. Next base: position 997,598 of record CALSBV010012277.1, on the reverse strand, counting down.
GGGTTCGAAGACCTTCAAACAATCCCTTAGCATATCCAAAAGTGCTTTGACCGAGAGCTTGTGTGCACCTACTGTTCCTTAAAAGAATCGACCACTGCTTTAAAAAAAGGGACGCTTCCTCCGTGAATTGTTTGCCTCCAGATGAATCAAGGCTGAGTGAACCTCTCCCCTGGCACAAAATCTAAGAAGTAAATTATTGTCTTTTGTAATTACAGTTCCTCTCAGTAATTATCACACTGGACAATTTATGGATTAACACATTGATTTCACTTGACCCTTGGCGAGGCTTAATTTGGACGCAGAAGATACTTTTGGCTTGTGCTGCCAAATGCAAACAGCCCTCGGGGCCCCCACTGGAGCTTTGCTCTTTAGGCGTGTCACAGCATCTTTAGCAAACGTCCCATGGGACGATGATCTGACTCACAAAGGGTCCTGGCCTTTCGGTTGGCTATCTATTCAGAGAGTAGCACTGCACAGGGATTGACTTTAGCCAAACATAAAAAAACTGCACGAGCGAGAACTGAGAAGAGCATTAGTAAGAGTAATTCATTAATCTTCACGCAGGCGATTAGTGCTTTGAAGTCTTTGATTTTGAAAAGCTGTGCTCCTTGCTTTACTATCCCTCCCCTCACAGGCTGTTTAGATAAACATTGGAAATAAACAGATTAGTTAAAATCATTAGGCAAACATCTTAACGCGCAAACACAGGCTGCCTGCTTCGGAATGCTGATAAGTGTAACCCCTCTGCAATGGCGTCTAATGATGTTGTCGCGTGTGCGGTGTGCACAGAATCAGCGTCAGTGGCAGTAATGCATTGCTGATTATGGAGAGGGGAGAATACTCTGTCAAAATATGATCAATATTTCCTATAAGTGCCCCCGCTGCTCTGCATGAGTAATGGCCTGATTAAGCGAGCAACACGAGAGAGGCTAGTATGAATGCGGCCTCTCCACTGCTGTGTCCATCAAATAATGAGATCACCTGAGACAGCCACTGTCACCGCCCCCCCCTCGCCGCCCACCCCCGAACAGGACGTGCTGACAGGACACTTGCCCTCCCATTGATCATATTGTCATTCAAGCCTGTGCTTAGGAAACACTTGTACACACACACACACACACGCACGCACGCACACACACGCGTCCGGACACAAGCGACAATGTGAAAAGCGGTGCAAATATCACTAATATTTCCCCGTGTTATGTGTCTGGTATAATGAACTCTTACACCAGTTGTTGGAATAGGCCACATGTTTTGTCCCTGAGGTATGTCAGACAACACTGCCATCAAAGGCTCACCTAGAGAGATGTGACATTCAGGCGCAACAATGAGCCATCTGCAGGAATTCACTTATTTCACTCTTTTGAAAAGTGAGACTTTTTTTTCCTCTCTCTCTCCCTCTCTCTCTCAATGACATGGTTATTATCTTGGTCACTTAATCTCCTCAAATAAGATTGATTTGTCCTTTCAGGCTGTGTTAGAGTGCCTCTGTCAGAAGGCGCTCAGGCCATGGGAACCATAGAGTTCCAATGCATCCTCACAATTTTCCCATTTGATGGAGGTCACAGTCACTCAGGCTGCTTCTTTGACATACTGATGAGTAGCGGCACAAAGGCCCTTTCATTGTTACAAGTGATAGAGAAGAGCACGGCTACACGCACAATGCACGACAGGAAGAGATGCGAGGCTGTGAATGTGTCATGCAAATGCTGACACTCACCCTGAATTGTCAGATCATTATATACTTAGGTGATGATAATAATCAACTGGCAAGAATGGTGCGATGGTTTTTAATGAACTTTTACAACTTGATTCTCTTTCTGTCTTTGTCTTGATAACGACATTAACACGTGAGGAAGAAGTAAGATAGACAAAGACAGTCATAATCCATATGAACACTAACATTGTGGACGCGTCTTTATTTTTTGAAGATTCTTAACATAACTCTATTAGTCTTTTCATATTAATTTCAATAGTTGTCCAGCAAATTTCCCAAAACTCCTCAGAACACATCAAGTGTTTTACTTCAAGTAAAATGATTTTGTTTTGTTTCTTTGGTGTCATTTTATTTAGTCTGTTTTTCCTGAATCACTTTTGGCCAGACTTCGAGGTCTAACACACAATGGACAATGATTTACACAAAAGAAAAATTGAATCACAGAAGGTCATCTTCCGCAGCAGAAGTGTGAATGCTTTTTGCAATTTGATTTGATCATATTTAATATTCACCTTTTATTCTGGCATACCTTCGCAATGAAAAAGACTGTTAATTTGAATAAATCTTGACCTTTCTTTTTAGTGTTTTCACCTTCTGTTCATTCAGCCCAGATGAACACACACCGTTAGATTCAGCTCTGCATTTCCTATTCATAACATCAGGGAAACGTGCAATAAGGGTCAAAGGTGGTTAATAAACTGGAAGCACTATACTGTTAACTTTTATACAACAGTGTTTAATGTTGTGTACAATGTTAAAGATTAACTAGTCACCCTCTGGATTTTTTTTTTCTGCTCTGAAGGACGATGGCACACTATGAAAGCCCATAGCATGTTGCTGCGCTGCCACGGGTTCAAGGAGATTGGATCACTTTTTGTTTGCGAGGCGGCCTCAATTCAGCTTCCACATAAAGAGCGAGAGACTATGAGAGGACTGAGAGAGAGCAGTCTTTGTGGTGTTGAAGGGAAAGGGTGGATAAAAAATTGCCTTGGTGCATCAGTTTTCTCTGATCCCAACTGGAACTATAAATTTATCTGAGAGATGAGCTATCTGTGGCGGGCTGTGCCACAAGCAGGCCTTTTCTTCCCTCTGTCCCTATGATGAGTTAGCAGGACCTGGAGTGATAAAGCTGATAGAAGGGCTGCTATCAGGTGGCAGTCTTGGTAATTACAACTCTCTATTTGGGGCTTTGCAGCGATGCTGTGGCGATAAGGGGAGTATAATGAGGAAGAAAGGCCAGCGATAATGTATCCGCTAAATGGTTCAAAATAGTCTATCATGGAAAAAGTCATCTTGGGGCCTGGAGGGAAACGAGTATCTGTGGATTTGAACCACAGGGCTCTGCGACAGAGAATATGAGGAAGGTTTAAGCTAAACATACGCCCTGTGGGGAGGGGGGGGGGCATTAATCAGAGTTAAAAAAACCGGCTTTTTCAAAAGGGGGGGAGAAGGTTTTTTTTTTTTTTTTTTTTTTTTTTTTAATGATCGAGGAAGTCGTTTGATTGCGGCTGCTGTTTTGTTTGCCCCTCAGGGTGTGGAGATATTTTGCAGTGTGAGATTACAAATAATACTTTGACAAGCGGCGGTTTAAAGATGAAGGTCTTATCAACCTCACGGACTCCACATCCTTCTGTGTAGCCATTCTCCTTCCATAATGTGCTTTCAAAGTTTGTTGTATCTGTCAGTTCAGGTCCTCGAAGATTGAACTGACAATCACTCCTCTTTCTTCCCTCTTTACCATCATTCAAGCATACACCCACACACAGACGCACACACACACACACACACATGCACAGACACACAGACACACACGTACACACACAAACCTCAGGGCCATTTTCCTGTCTCACTCCCCAGTCTTTAATACACACTGCAGTGTGTTCTATCTTGTATGGCTGTTTTATTGTGAATTACAGATTCCCTCACTAGGGATCATGACCACTATCAATAGTATTTTCACTAATGTGATTAAGTTAATACTGTGCTCTATGAGAGGATTATTTCTCAATTCCTCTTGATATGCGTAATATTTAGGTTGTGGTTGAGTAAATATTTTGGTTCTTCACCAAAATAATTCCCACTGAGACAAAGACACGAAAGTCTGCCCTAAGGAGCAATAAAGACTGTATAATTAGAATGATTAACAAACTGCACAACTAATTTGGCACTTATTGAATATATTTTGAGAACACAACGTTCAAAATAGGTCACATATTTAAACCACAAAAAAATATTAACTTTATTCACATTAATTATGTATTTATTCAGACATTCTGTGTGACTCATTTGAAGTGATGATGGAGTCGGCATTGTCTCTTTACCATTATATTGCCTTGCACTTAAGCATATTTTCTACATATTGTGGAAGCTGTAAAGAAACCTCATTAGACAAAATGACTTCTAATCTAAATGCAATCATCTTTAAATAGTAATCAATTGAATCCCTAACAACGCTAAACTGTTTGTCATTAGCACTTTATCAAAGGCTCACTTAAGATAAGATTCTGCAGCTAATGGCGTGTGATAGTGACAAAGTGACTTTCAATACTCTCCACATCATGCAGGAAACGCTGTTATCCCTCAGTGTGTGTGTGTGTGTGTAACATGTTTGCTTTGCTTGAAGATGAATTCACAATTTTTTGATTTTGTTTCCTTGTTCATAAATGTCTTTGATATGAATACCTTTGTCTTAAGCTTCCGCAATTGGAATTTATCTCAGCCAATGATTAATAAAAATAGGCTCCGTGATGAAAAGAGTTAACTGGAAATACACAGTAATTATGTTTGAAACAATATTATATTTCTCCCTCCTTAAAGCTTCAGCAATATAATACCAGTCATGGTTTTTAAATAGGGTTTTTAAGCGAAATTAATGAAATATTGTGGTCCAGATTGGTGTGTTTATCTGCAGCATAAATCCTTAATCTGAAATCAGATGTATAAAGTGGAGCAATTGGCACGTTCATATAAGGATTAATGAAAAATCCTCAGATGAAAATGAGATGACTACCTTTTACTTTGAGGTGCATTCACTGCCTCTGCCTTGGCCCCGGCCTGCATGGGAGCAGCTATATAACTGAAAAGGAAGGGGAAGATCCGGGCAGAGCTGTGATCAGACAAGCAGAAAGAAACCACATCAGGTACACAATCAGGACCCCTCCCTCTCCCTTTCTTCAAACCTCCCCGATAATGAGCAAACTTTCATGTGGCTGTAAATACTCCCCACTCTGTAGGGTTTGAAGTGGCAAACAGAAGATATTGTTGTTTACCCTGCTCACTGTTTTTTTTTTTTTTTTTTTAACCAGTCAAAGAAAAGCCATCTGATAGCAAGAGGTCAACTTGTGTTCCCCTTGAAATCAATTTATTTTAAGACTTGATTCCCCTCCCTCCAGCTCCAACGCTGCCACTGTGGGAGAATAACAGTAAACACTTTGAAAAAGAAAAATGAGGTAAAGTACACATCCTTCAACAATCTTTATAGATGAGGTCTTTTTATGCAGACTAGGATTATCCAGGGATCCTCATCAACTCTCTCTATAATTTGTTGTGCTTTCTCCCAGAGTTATTGAAGTGTTGAGCAGAATAAACTGTTTAGTGCTATCATGAAGATTGTTGCACCTCCAGGGGCTCCTATTTCAGAATGATGGCTTTAGCACTTTAGAGTGAACTGTGTGCGATCTCTCCGGGTAGGAATATGTCCCCATGGGCTTGTTGTTGCTGCTGTCTGCCTTCTATTTGCATGATATTTTTCTATTCAGTCTTATCATCAGTGTGCTGTGAGGTGGGAGTGCTGGCTCCGTCTCAGAGGCTGGACCCGGGCTTTATCGCCAGGTAATTCTCCGACTCTCACTAACTCATCTTGAATTATTTAAGTGTTATTTCCAGGACCCAGGCTGAGGTAAAAGAGGTGGTGGTGGGGGGGGGGGGGGGAACACAGACTGGGTTGGTTTTATTTTTTTTATTTTTTTTTATTTTATATCAGATCTTCATTAAATTGCTAAAATTGAATAAATTAATGTTTTCTCAGTCTGCTAAATAACAAGCTGTTTTGTGGAATAGATACAACGAATCTTGACATTTTGATGAGTAGAAAACGTGCTGCATGGCTGCACCTGCTCCCGGTATATAATACAGGCTCAACTAGGCCCTGCATCGTCTGAATTCCTCCAACACATGTCATATAAATAAAAAAAACAAAACAGAGGCCATGTGTTAGGGTGTGAGGAGAGGTATTTCTCTACATGGCCCAACAATCATCAACAAAATAAGACAATTAAATGCAACTGTAGAGAGGAATAAAAAAAAAAACAAAAAAAAAAAAAACGATGAGCTCTCCAGGGAGCCAGTGAAAAGCACGTGTGCAGACACTGAACTGCACACCTTCAGTGTCAACTCCCGATAAGAACTTTCCACCGTAACTTATTCATATAATTCATAGCAATTTTTTGCCCGTTCGTGTCATGAGAGGCATGTGCTCCTGCGGAGTGAGTGGAGCGCTTCATTGCAGTAATGTTATCGAGGTGAATGACAAGCCGACAAAAGGGGCGCACGGTGTTGAGAGATGCTGCGACTCGGTTTAGGCAGCAGGTTTGTCTCTCATCTCGTCCTCTTGGCGCGGATCATCCTCACCTTGTCAGGTTTCCTACTTGAGACAAAAGAGCGATCCCTCACTGAGCTTCTCCTGCGCTGCAATAAAACAACACTAATCCGTGTTAACAGAAATTTTTTAAAAGAAGCTCAAACTGCAGCGGTTCAGGGCGCTGTCTCTTAGACATTGCGCATCACTTTGGGATAGGTCAGCGTCATCACTCGACTTTTCACACTCCCAATAATTTGCTTATTACAATTCTAAAAAAGAAACGACTTGTCCAATTTTTTTAATTTATTTAATAATAATTAAAAAAATAATAACAATTTCACATTATGTATTGTACAGACTGTCGTTAGATTAGGCTACACCGTTAAATAAGAACAACAGTAGGCCTCCAGTGAATTGAATTTGACATCCATTTATATCCTAATTTAAACGCGAGACCTACAGCCTAATTCCTCATTTAAAATATTGTTCGATATAGCCCTTCTCTATTTCCTTTTTTGTACATATATAATTGTGTACAACGGAGAAGGTGTGAGAACAAACCACTTAAACCTACAATTTACTCAACAAGTCCTGCAGATAACTGTAATTGCTTAGTTGAATATTCGACAACCTAATTTCAGTTGTCGATTCGCTGCCCTTGGGAAAGTCCTTTGAAGTGAAAGTGAAAAGGGGGATTTCAGGAAAGTAATTAATTTCACCAAGCGCGATTAGAAACACTTCAGACCTCCTCAGCATTTGCGTATTTACGACAAAATGCCACAATATCAGAAAATTAAAGAAGACATTCTCTACCTCTGTTGTCGTCTTACACTACTTTGGCAGTGCCGCCCATGGGGAAGGGAAGGGGCAGGCAGTGAGGATGAAAGGTGAGAAAGTGGAGTGACACCAGCGGATTCAAGCTGGTTTTGTTGTCAATGTAAACAAATGAAAGTGAGAAGAAGAGGCGATTAGGCGCGTGATGATAAAGGTTGCAAATAAAGCAGAGCGCGTGAGCTTCTTTTGCAGATGTTTGATGGCTCAGATTCAATGCAAGTTGAACTTTAACGACCGTCTGCTGCAGTCACCAAACATGTCAATGTATTAGTGAGAGGCTCATACATGCTGCCACCCTCAGGTGCTCCAGGTACATCGGTGGTGTAAGCTTAAAAAGAAAAAAAAAAAAGAAAAAAAAAAGAAAAAGAGTGAATTACTTTAATTAAATTGAACAATTCCGAAGTGACAAGTTTGATAATTAGAGAAAATATTTCAGAATATGAAACAAATGAGTCGAAACTACACCGAGGTCAAAAACACTCTCGCACAATAAATAAAGATATATAATACGAGATGCGTTTCCCCTTCAAACAGGGTGGGATTTTTCTAAAATCATTCAGCAACTCGTCTGCGTACTCCGCGGCAACTGCGCATGCGCCAGTGGCACTTTCACTACCTGCCACACAATCCTGTATTTCACATGGGGCAAGCGGGAGTTCTCATCCACTTGCGTAAACGCAGCTGCTGTGTGCTGGTTGAAGGTCTCACGCGACAAGAGGAAAGCAAGTTTCCCTTTTCTTCTCCTCTTTGCTAAAGGCGTATCACTGGCGGATGCCACCATGGAGCAGAAAACATAAGCTGAGCATTCATAAGGACGCTGCCACTTGTACTTTACTGAAGATATTCATCGGAGGGATGAAGAACTGAAGTCTAAGTAAGTAGCCAAAACACGAGTTTCAGTTGTTGTGAAGCTTAAAGTATAAGTGAATTGTTGAACTTTTAAAGGAGAGCTGTGTGTGACTGTGTTCTGATTTCGCAAGTTGTGTATACTTAAGCTTATTTTTCACATGTTATTCTTCCAGCGAGAGTTTGTGCCAACATGTCTAAACCAATGGATCACGTCAAACGCCCGATGAATGCTTTCATGGTTTGGTCCAGAGCCCAGCGCAGAAAAATGGCTCAAGAGAACCCGAAAATGCACAACTCCGAGATCAGCAAGAGATTAGGAGCGGAGTGGAAACTTCTCACCGAGTCTGAGAAAAGGCCATTCATCGACGAAGCCAAACGACTGCGAGCGATGCACATGAAGGAACACCCAGACTATAAATACAGACCGAGGCGGAAGCCCAAGACTCTGATGAAAAAAGATAAGTTCTCTTTCCCTGTGCCCTACAATCTCGGGGAGCACGACGCACTCAAAGTTAACGGGCTTTCCGTTGGAGCACTTTCCGAGTCCATCATTGGACACCCCGACAAAGCGGCTGCGGCTGCGGCTGCCGCAGCGGCGAGGGTATTCTTCAACCCCTCCATGTCGAACCCCTATTCCTTTTTCGACCTGGGATCCAAGATGACTGAGCTTTCCCCGCATTCGTTTCCGTACGCGTCTCCGTTGGGCTACCCGCCCGGAGGCGCCGCGGCTTTCGGGACTGGCGTTGGTGGAGGGACACACACCCACACTCACTCACATCCGTCCCCGGGAAACCCAGGCTACATGATTCCTTGTAACTGTACGGGCTGGCCCTCAGCAGGACTTCAGCCGCCCTTAGCATACATCCTGCTGCCCGGGATGGGAAAACCTCAACTTGAACCGTACTCTGCTTATGCTGCAGCATTATGATAAGGCCCGCGTTGGACTTCTGAGAAAATGAAATGTGAAAACAAAAACAAACAAACAAACAAACAAAAAAAAAAAGAAAAGCTATTCATGCAAGAGTTTTATTATGCATGCACAAACCTTGTACATGTGATGAAGTGCTCGTCGTCTCAGATATCACATGTGTATGTATATTGATTAATGCCTTTATCTAAGGTACTGCTTATTTAGAGAAGTCTCTAATCTATTATTACCCAGCCATCAGCCCTCACAGCCCAGAGGGAAAGGACTAACGGATGGCAGAAATGCACAAATTTAAGGAAAGGGTATCAGAGCATTTTGTGAAAACCCATTTTGAAAGGTACACTATTCGATTTCTATCTTTTGCAAGTTGCACCTGCTTTGACTAACCTGTTGGAATCAAGGGCAGCATATACAATGACCATATTAATCACAGGATTTCCTCTCAGATAAGTTGCTGTAGGCTAATGGGTTGTAATTCATGGATCAGGGAGGATTTATCACAGCATTTCTCCCCTCTTGAATGACTGTAAATGTGTACAGATAAAAATGACTCTAGTTTATTTGCCGTTATAGGCTTAGTGTTTGAGATAGGGCCAGGAACTTACGCATTTCACTAGAAATGCGGTGTATATTTTGAGTTTTTAAACCGTTTTATAGATGTCTGTAATATTTATTGTTTAGTGGAATCTATGGTGACCCAGACAATTTTAAAAAGGACAAGACTAGTTCTGTAATATTTGCACATGAAACGTAGAGGGTGTAATTTATTTTCAAGGGGATATTCAATTTCAGTGGGTTTGAGTCATCAAACCGTTGTTTCCCCTTCAAACTGTACAAAAAAAAAAAGTTCCAATTTAAATGCAGGTGGAAGTTTATTCAAGGGGTTTATCATTTCTTGATCCATAAGCCTCCCACTCCTCGTATCATGTGCAGCAGAAAAAAACGTTTTTAACTAACTCTTATGGAATTTGTATGTTTTGTGTTTTCTTTAACCTCCGTTATGTACTTCAACCTATTGCTACTGTTCACTTGTTGAGCAAAGGACTACAATAAAGCCTATTCGGATTAAACGGAAGGGAATCGCGGCTGTAGTTCTTGATGAGATGAACAAGATTGCTATCTTTTCTTTTCCTGCTCATGCTCCTCAGTCCAGGTGAAGTGTAAGGTATCCTCAAAAGGCCGCTTTTGTCCGCGCTCTGAATGGCATTACTGGGGGGAAATCTAAATCAGCCCTTTGTAATCAAGAGCCAAAACCTTATTTATCACAATTTTAATCGTGAATAGGAGGGAAGATAAAACTGTGTGGTACTGTGAGCTTTCTTTTCCCATGCAGGGTGAAAAAAAAAAAAAAAAAAGAGAGAGAGAGAGAGAGAGAGAGGGAGAGGGAGCTGCTTTTAGGCTGCAGAACAAGCTCGTCTTTGAGACTTAAAAAAAACAAAAACCTGAGCTGAGTGTGTGTGTGCGCACACAAGTCCGAAAAGAAAAACAAAGTACATTTCAAATGAATTAGAAGGGAGACGGTTTAAAAAATTTTTTTTTCACTGATCACCTGTACTAAAGAGTGCACGAGCTCACGTGCGTGTGCGTGCAGCAGGTGTGTGCGCGTGCAGTTGGGTGCACCGCATTTCATATTAGATCTATAACGTGTAATGTTGTTTAAGCGAACTGCCCCTCCTAGGTTACACTGAGAGATTAATTCATAAGGATCAGAGCGATTATGCAAAACTAATTTGGACAGTCCAGGGATAATTATCTCCGTCACGGTTAATTAAACCCTTTCACCACTATGTTCTCCATTGTAACACCCCGATCACTTCTCTCCACGGAACTTCCTTCTTGGCCCCGAGAATAACGCGCAAGTGACCTTGTGTTTCATTTACAGTCTAGGAAAAAAAAACGGAGAGCTGTTCACAGCATGTTCAGCAGAAAAGAAAAAATTGAAGGTGGTTCTTAAGTGACTTTGAGGCCATGCATATATATATATTTTTCCAATTTAATGTCGTATTATTTAAAATGTCCAATGTTACTTTTTTTTTTTTTTTTCTTCTTTTTCTTCTCATGCCACAAAATGAAATAGATGTGAGTATCAACATGTAAAAGGCTAACTTTTATTGTAGGTATACGGTCCTAGCTATCTGATCAAAACACAGAGAAGGTCGTCATGTCTGTCAAAGAACTTGCATTACGAGTTCAGTCAGTGGCCATTTCTTTCTCTTTCTTTGGCCTTTTTATTATATTTTTTTCTTCTTGAGGAAAAGGGGAAGAAAGCTGAAAGAACTTTTTTTCTACTCTGGGAGCGTTTAGACGGTCGAGGAGGTTTTGTCTGGGAACAAAACGTGGGTTGGGAGGTTTTGTGAGAGTGTTGTTTGTTGAAGTGGAGCTCAGCAAAAGCGGCTGCTTTCCCTCATTGTGATGAAAGCAATCAGTGGTATTTGGAAAACTGTTAGCATTGTGCACTTCTTCTGTGTCCGTTGTGGAGGATTTCTTTTCACAAGGTTTTTTCAGCCGATCCAGCTGGCCGGAGTGAATAGCACTGCAATGTGTACACGCTTTGTCCCTCCAAGCCCTTCAAGTAGCCCACATTGAATAGAGTGAGTTGACACTGCATGACAGTGAAACAACATAATAAAAAATACATGAGCGCATGAATAGAAGCAGGCGCATAAATAAATAAAATGGGTGGCCAAACTGGATAAACTGAATGACAAAATGGTGAAAAGGGAACAAAAAGATATTTAACACGCTAGATTAGCATTAGAATGCAATCTACAAGCCAGAACAATTGATGAATAGGTTTACCGGCCAAGAAAGAAATGGACTAAATGCCTTTTGAATAGATAGCCTATGTTTTGTTTTTTTTTCTAAGATGGGAACTGAATGGGGAAAGGTGGAGATGCAACTATGGAAATAAGTGGGAGAAAACTTTTTCTTATAAAAATGTTTTCCACTCTTGATTCCAAGTTCCTCAGTAAATCTGTGGCAATGCAATCTGTTTCCCAGGATAAGGTTATAGTTAAGATCATTGTGATTATCGTTTGAACAAAAAAATATATATATTTGTATTAAACCAAACTAAATACATGTCTTTGGTGTTCAGCCTCCCTCGACTTGTGTTGTCACCTCATACAGGCCTAAAATAGCCTTTTATAATTGTACTCAAGGAATAAACTTCTTTTAAATTAATTTACACATGGCTCACTAATCTAAATATTCTCAACACACAAAATGAAAGTGTGAAAGTAAGCTTGTATGTGGTTGGATAGATGATGGGTGTAGACATTGTGCATTGTGATAAGCATCTAACACTAGTGGAAAAAGCTAGAAGACTTTAAATGAAGACTTTATTTAATTGAAGACTTTTTTAACAAAGTCATTAGCTGCTGTAGTATCACTCATGTGTGAGTTAGAATGCATTTTCTTGGCATTAGGAGAGTGTTGGGAATATAAAGTGAGTGTTTACATGAGATAAAGACGGGCCCTCCTTCAGAAGCAGTCTGTGTATATATTTAAGTTGCGTACTGTATTGATGTCTGTTTAATTCAGAACAAACAGGAAGTTCAGTTCCTAAATGATAACACTGTTTAGTGGTTTTAATTAAACCTTTATTCGTATTGTTCAACAATACAATATGCAGAAGTAGGGGCTTGAAACAAAGTATTTTTAAAATTCAAAGCAATGATTCAAATACCAATATTATATGTGTTTTAAGATATATTGTAGATGAACAATAACAAACAAAAAAAAAAAAATTAAAATAGGAATTTAGTTTATGTTTTAATAATACAGTCAAATTCAAAACCCTAACCACACTTGCCTCGGTATTTCACAGCCGGTACAACGGTTTCCACAGAAGATTTAAAGCTATGGCTGCCTCATGTTTTCATAAGCCCCCCATCTGATGCCCTGATATCATTATGTCTTAGTGTTAAACCCTTTATGTGCCTGTAAGACATTTGTAGAAGTGAGATTAGGCAAATTAACATACATATGTATCACCGGTTCAACCATGTTGACCTTAGAGGGACATACAATGGTTTCCTCATCCCTAATTCGCCCAGGGCTGCCCCACAAGCATGTGGATTATCACCTGGCTTCAATGGCTCGAGATGGATCATTTTAGTATTTTTTCTGACATGAATAATACATCAATATCATCTCTTTGAGGACATTTTCTCTATTTGTTTGCAGGAGTCCGCCTCGTGCTCACCTGGTTGTCATAGCGCGTGTGTGTGTGAGTGTGTGTGTGAGTGTGTGAGCGTGTGTGTGTAACGCTGGGAGATATACAGCCAGTGCTGGCTTCTCTGTGAGGAACCTCAAAGAGCCTTGATCACTGACTTCTCCATCTCATTTTAGGCAAATCAAAGTGTGAAAAGTCTCTCCTGAAGCAATATCTCCATCATCAGGTCGGGTCAAGAATGTTTATGGAGGCTGTGTGCCATATTACCTGTAATCTCCAGAGTATGAAGTGCTACATTTCTTACTTCTCTATGCTCCCAGGAGGGGGAAAAAATGCCAAAATTATCTTGCATTGCACCTTTTCCGCAACCCCTCAACGTGGCAAATCAAAGCCTGAAAACCGTTCATGTCACTGTGCCCAAGGTCACCAAGAGAAATGAGGCATCGCTGTGTACTGTACAGACCGTGCCTACAAACATGCCACCGCCTCTGAAGTCTGACTCTGCTTTTAAGAAGTCCAAGTTTGTTTAATAGTACATAATGCAATGAGTCGATGGACCCCTGCTGGAGTTCATAGAGGGAACGCTTGAATTAGGTTTGGGGCAGGTGGGTGGAGGTTAGGGGGGGGAGGGTTGGTTGAGGTACTCTTGAGTTTTGCAGGTGAGACGAGTGAACTCACGGTTTTCCTCCTCGCAGGTTGTCTGGCGTTAACACATCCAAGAATGTTAGCAACAATATCACAGCCCTGCTAATATTTATCACTACATGTTAAATATGTTTTTTTGGACACTTCCTGTATCAGTAGAATATTTCCTCACTTTTTGTGCCCTGATGGTAGCTGATGAAATCACTCGCCTTGCGTGGAAACACACAGTACTGGGCACGTTTCTGATGTGAGAATAATATCCTGTGTGTGCTGGTGATTTAACTCCATTGTTCTTGTTTTTGGGGGTCATGGAAACCCGAGACCTTGGTATCAGTTTTAAAAAAAAACAACATACAAATAACATTGCTTTATCAGCTTAATTTAAAAAAAATTTAAATTTAAATTTAATTTTATGATTATTGCTTTTTGAGATCACACGTTTCAGAAGTCTGCTAGAGAAATTGACAGGTTAGTTCTCTCCGGGGTCCCAGCTGTAACACATGGTTAAGTAAAATAGTATTTCATATTCTTTATATCTGTACTTTTTGCGCGGCGCTCCCCCATCCAAAATAAGTGTGTTCACAAACACTCTTGACTGTAGTTTATATGTGTTACTGTTAATGGAGTTTTATAACACTTTGTTCACATGAGGTCTATCAGTGAGTTAAAACCTTTGTCGTCTGTTTTTGGAATTTTTTGGCAAACAAATGAATATATATTTCCTCATACATAACATATATAACATATTTAATTGTTTGCTGTAATAACTAACTCACTTTTTGTATTTGTGTGTGTGCAATCCCAGTTTTTGGCAAAAGGGAAGAGAGAGCACTTTCCCTTTTCCCTCCAAACATATTGTTTTTTTTTATAATGTCAGAAGAATAAAAAAAAAAAAACATATTTAATTAACAAAAAAGGTTAATTGAAATCTTTAATATTATATGTTTCACACGAAATGTGTGGAACCCCGAACAATGAGAAAGTAAAGTCGATGTGAAAATACAAGGGTCGACGTTTCTTATCAATAAAATAATAACGGATATCCATGCACCCCCAAAAATCTGCAGGATTTATTAAATCTATTTTCAAACTTCCTCTCTAGGTCTGCAGTGTTTCTGAACACAAGAGGAAACGCTTTTGAGCTGTGAAGCTATAAAGACCAACGTGAGGATGTTGTATCCCAGTCAGTTTTAAAACAGCAGGATATGTGATAAGTGAGAAACAGACTCTAAAGCTCCCACTGCTGTCTAAAGGAAATCACTGCACTAATAACTTCATATTCATATTCAGTATTATAAGAAGGAGCATTATTTTACTAGCCATGTTCAGACATTTCAAAGGCTGGTTTGAAAATGTACAATTTAATTTGAGAATACTATATACAAGCCCATGTATTAATATATTATTATTATCCTACTTGAGGAAAAAAGAAGTACAGATGTTGTAGGTGACACAATTGAATTTCTGACACGATTAGACTTTTTCAAAAGATCCTTTAGCTGCTGGGTACTCACTGAAATCATTACGTTAATAACCCACAACATGAGGCATAGGATTATTCTATGAATCCATCAATAAATTAGAATAATGTCAGTGAAGAGCCTTAAAAAAATGTTCTTTAAACTGACATGACATTTTTTGTTCCATTTCCAAATGACCGCTGGCAGAGATTGCTGGCTCTCGTATTAATTCTCAGGTTTTAAAGGGAAAATATATCTATCATAAGTAGAAATAATGAAGTTGAAGAGCTGATGCCCCGAGGAGCAGTCACAAAGAATTATATCTTTCTATAACACAGGACACAGGCAAAAGATAAGTACCTGTCAGTTGGCATACTTTCTGCTACATGTGCCTATCAATAAAAGAGATTATTTCCCCCAGTTATTACAACAAAGATCTGCGGGGCTCCAAGATTGCACCTTTAATGAGAAGGAATGATTTCCTCCTGCACACTCACAACCACACTTGAAGTGAGTGAGCTGTAATGCCATCAATTTTCCCTCTCTCTAGAATTTTTTTTTTTTCAAGAACTTATTAAAATGAAATATTGCCAACATTAATTCACAGGGATTATTTATTACATTTTAACAGGATTATAGTGTGCAAAGCTTGATTTGGGATTCACACCCTGTATTGTGGTATCGCGGTTTAGCTGTCAAATTGTGCAGACTTGTTGTAATTAACGATGGCAAAATAGATCACTGCCAAATGATATGTCGCTCCATAGCTAATCTTTGTGTACTGAAATGTTGGAATACTGGAGAATGCGCTCAGCGGATGGAAACTTGGATTGTGTCTCTATCAGTGGAGGGCGACTTGTCATTCTGCGTGCGGCACTTTTCTGTCAAAGAGACTTCCAGTCCAAATTGCAGAAGGTGATTTCCTTCGTAGCTGTTTATGGTATTGAATTTTAACGCTTCAGGTGTAGTGGTGTCTAATAGGGCTGACATTGATCTCATGTCTGTCGCTGCCTTTTCCTTTTTTTTTTTTTTTTTTTTTTTCTTCCAACAAACACAGTTTTGCAGCCATGGTGTAATGCACTGGAACAACCATATAGATGCCTCACTAATGACTGCACAAAGAATGCGAGCGTATGTACCTCGATGACAGCAAAGCAATAATTTGTACGGGCACCTTATCATATTCAGCAGAAAATCCAACCCTTGCAAACCACGTCTTTAATCTCAAAACATGGCTGGTTCATGAAACGTGCCATTAGTTATACTGATGAAGGAGCATGACTTCATACCTTAATTGGGAGGTAATGTGAAGGTCCTAGGATATGAATAGGATACAAGAATAGGTACAAATCTATTATAAATGGTTAACCGACATCACATACAGGGGTCCTTCAGACATCCCATAGTCTTTAGCCATGTCATCACGCTGTGCCTGGTCATATTGAGTTGTGGAAATTTTCCATGTTCTTTGTTACCGCAGAAAGGGTTACATTGAAGGTAATGGCTTTTGAACATTGTATTTATACTTGCTTTGTTTGCTTGTGTGCGGGAAGAATGAAATGGATCTCTAAAAGGATGTGAAACAGAGAAAGCAATCAAAAGTCTGGCCTTCACTCTCACTGTGCTGCTAACACAAATGTTACAAGGCTATAGAAGCTGCTGAAGTACCTCGCCACTGAGAGGTGCTCTCTAAATGCTTTAAGGAAATATAAAATAAAAAATCTACATGTAAGATACGTGGTTTTATTCAACCTCTTCTTCTGCAAACTCAAAAGCTGTCCAAGTTTGCAATAAAAAGTGTGGTATAAATAATAAGAGCGGACGCGTATTACATTGAAATGTCGCTGCATGTGACATATCCCTGGAAAGGTCTAGAACTTTCAGTTGTTTAATTCAAGCACACTGAAGTTGTTTGTATGAAAAATAAAATGGGTCAAGTGGAACAGTGCCCTTTGACAGGCCTTTTTAAAATGGAATGAAACCCTTGGAATAGCAACACTTTTTTCAAAGAGATGGCACCCATACAAACTCTTATAGGAGACACAAATGAACTTGAATGTCTAAAAGCAGACTTCTACACTTTGATATTAATGCAGACAGGTGTAAAAATATACATAGCTGTAGAGCAATAATAAGAGATTTGGGTATGTAGGGCGCAAAGGAAATGCAGAGCCGTAGCCTGGTGTTGTCAGGTTCATTTTCCTGTTGCGTCATTCACCATGCCAGCGCACAGTGAAGCCAAATATGGCAGAATCCTCTATTTCTCATAGCATGTGCATCATGATCTCTTGTCAGGCAAACAGATGTCTGAGCACCGTGGATTGTTGGATGTTTGTATAAGAAATGAGTAAACAGGTTGAAATATTTCCCCCTTAATTTGATGCACAATGCATCTTGACAGCTAATTCAATTCATGCAGATTTAAGATCCAGTGTCACATGTCAGGTCCTTTCTGCTCAGATAAATAAGTTAGTTTAGTGGCAGGCGGCTAATAACTCCCTATCGCCACTCAACACGGCGAATCAGGCGTTTCTATTTGTCCTGTAATATTATCACCTCATTCTGACCCTATCTAACCTTTTACCTGTACAGTCAATACACTCAGAGGTGATAAAAGACCATGAGTGAATGGAGAGTGTGTAATGTTGCAGCCAGCAGCGATTACAGAGGTAACATGAACACTTGGAAGCGATACTGAGACAGGGCTTTTTGTGCCTCCTAAATTGCTGGACAGCTCCAGGGCTGACATTTAAAACATAACATCGCCAAACAAAAACACATTAAAAGAGAAAAGCTGAGCAGGGGGCTTTAAGCAAAACCTGAAATTCAAGTTTTGGCGAAGGCAACTGACCCAAATTTCCTGCCCCTTCTTCTCCTTAACATGCTTCTGCAAGCCTGGGCCCTGGGGTGACGTATCCCTTACACAGGGATTGCCAGTGCATTTACATAGCATGGTTAATGAGAGATCAACACCAGGAAAGCGCCTTGAATATAAAGCTTTCTTGTAAAAATAATGAGCGAGCGATTGATCCATACTCAAACAAGCCGGTTTGCTGAGTTAATACCAAAGGCAGATTATAGCCAGTGCCAAAAGTGCCCTGGCGTGCAACGCCTTTTGCTTAGAGGGTCCCCAAACTTGTCATCACATTAGCACATGGTCAAGGAGTACATCCTACCACTCTCATAATCTGCTTTCCTGCACAATTAGCCTTCTATAATAAGGCAGCTGCCTGACAGCCGGCAGGGAGAAAAGAGGGGAATCACTGAGTTTCACATAGGATGGATGGATCGTTTGCTGCCGCTGAAATATAGAGTCTGAGGTGATTCTCTCTCCAACTCATCACCTACATTAGAACCTTGTGACAACATGGAGGCTTGATGATTGTGCCAAGCATCTATTGCACTTTGATGAAGCCAGACAAAGGA
>CALSBV010012277.1:903698-978583 GCA_943590825.1 Bovichtus diacanthus | reverse complement strand
GAGAGAGAGAGAGAGAGAGAGAGAGAGAGGGAGACAGAGAGAGAGACCCATGGCCATCGGTAGATGTGTTTTTAGCTCAGGAAATCTCAGAGAATCAGATGTTAGAGAGGGTAGAATGGCAGGCGATGGCAAGTTTTCTGAATAAAATAATAGATAATTTCATTCCGACAAAGGCGAGGAAACTATGGGCAAGAGAACAAAATAGCAGGAAGGGATGGAGAAGGGAAGGGGTTTGAAAAGAATAAGAAGAATTCAGTGCTGCTTCTTGCAAGGGAAAAGAAAAAAAAAACATTGATGACACCCGGTTCCATTCTTCCGCTCTCCCCTTTCTCTGCTCCTCGCCTCGCAGCACGGCGGGCTAAGCTGGGAGCTGTAATGTCATTAAATTGCAAATGCTTTTTTTTCATTTCCGACACACACTGTTTACTTATCTGGCAAAAACATATGTTGGAAGGAATCCGTTAAATTCTGCCCATTGCCTTGGGTGAAAGTGCAATAGAAACGGGCCCACTGAGCTCCTTCTGTCGTCTCCTTTTAGCACTTTGCCTTATCTACAAGGCTGCTTAGCAGCAAACTGGCGAGTTCAATGAAAAATGAAGATACAGTGCAAGATTAGGGAAGAACAGTGAGGGGAGAAATGCTTGGAGAGAGGGTCATCCCATTGCAAATGATTTCACTCCTCTCCATCTGCATAAATGACTATTTTTAAGGCATCTCCAGCGTCTGTATATTTTTCTCACTCTGCCACACATTTAATTTCACGCCCCGTGTTCTGAATATGCTTAAATGCATATCTCTGATGCACCTTTAAGCCAGAGGAAAGAGGATGGGGGGAGTGGGGAGGGTACGAAAGCAAAATTAAAGATAAAATGGTGTGATTTGCACTACAAGTCTATTACTTTATGGCATTTACATATAGTTTACCTCTGCAATTCCAAGATTTTTTTTTCTACCACCTTCCTATCAGTATTTGGGCTTGTATAAATATGTATAAATCTTTGTTGAGAAAAAATAGAATTCCTAGCACTGCACTGGAAAGTTTGAAGGGTGCACTTTCTTGCTTCAACTTCTTCTCTTGCTCCCATGAGATTGTCAGCATATCTGCTGGGGGTGTTCTCTCCCTGCTTGCCCCAACAAAGACACAGGCTTCAAGCACTTTGTGCCCCATGATCCCCAGATACTCCTCCCCTCAGTGGAACGCGTGGGGAGAGGGATCCTGGGTCAAGGCTTGGCCGTGGCTTTAGAGGAAGGGCCTGGCTGAGCAGAGCCTGATGCGAGCGAGAAGCAGCATCCTCGTCAAACAAGTGGGCGAACATCTCTGTGAAAGCACCACATGGATTGAACTTCAATATGTCATGAAGATTGTCAAAGACGCTATTTACACGAGGATCCCAGACTCCCAAAGCGGGTCTCTCACGTAGATATGATGAATAGTGACTACATGTGTGATGCTACTGCTATCAGGTGAATGTGTTGTTCTACAGAGGAAGTTTGAGCTGCGAGCGGAGAGCCCGCCCCTAACAGCAGAAAAGAGGAAGGCTGTGAATTGGACTGGGAATGAAAAGGAGAGAGAGAGAGGCTATTCAGAGCACGATTCCTTTCCTTCATTGTCTGCCCGCTTAGATTTGAATACGCTCACTCAAAGCAGACGAGAAAAATGCTTCAGACCCTCGCATTGTTGGCTTTCTCTCTCTTCTTTTCTATTTGCAATTAAATGCATTTCAAATGGAACAACTGTACAGAAAGCATTTGTGATAAGAAGGAATTCCATTGCCTTTAACCTCCTTTGTAATGGCTTTGCAATTTTTGAGCACTCTTATTATGAGAATTGCACAATCAAAACATATCTTTGAATAGAAAATGCCATACAACTTAAGTATTGCTTCATTGAAAATTAAATTGCATTTAAAAATCATTTTTAGCCCCCTGTGTTCCTCATTTCTTAAGCCAATCTTAGTGTTTCTGTTTTGTTGCTTTGTGTGTAACATTGTGCCTTGACAGGACCCTTGTGTCCTGAGCAGTATCATACACGCTGGTCCTAAGCATGGGATGAGATCAGTCAATTAGAATTAATGTCATCTGGTCATTTACAGCTAAACACCCTCCATATGCATTGTGTTTGCTTTGTGTGCAAAGCATCAACTGCAAAACCAATCTCATCCTCCAGACATGAATTTTTTGAAGGATTTGAACGCTGTAAATAACTCCAAACCCTCTCTTACGAGGTTTACCCCTGGAGCACTTTGTAACTTATCAGGGCTGCCTTGTGCCTCCTCTAATGCTTGCATTATGCTCAAATGTAAATCGGTAAGCTGCCAGAGAGGTGGGCGGGAATCACTGAAGAAAGAATCACTGAAGGGTCTAGCCAATATTCTGATTGGGGCATAGCAAAATGAACAGTATAGTTTTGTTTTTTGTTTTTTAGAAGCCAGATGTTTAGTTTTTTGTTGTTGTTTATGAACAAAAATATATCACACTACTCTGTTATAGTCACAAACAATTGCTCTTTAGTGTTACACACTTCTAGAGATTTAAGCTTCAGTAATACAAATGTGAGACTCCCGCCTTCGGAATATTCTAATATTTGCAAAAGTTTCGAGGGTTGTAAGTTTTCATTTTCAAAATGCCAAGTAATAAAGGGAACTCTAATATATTCCTCAGTAAATGATGCCCAGAGGTCTGTTTTGTATTTCTAATTTCCATCTCTAATGGTACAAGAGACTGATTAGTAATTAGGAAATACTCATTTAAATGCATGTAATGAGCGTTATAGGTTTCCCATATACTGTGCACTTCATACTGATGAAAATGGATAGCATCTCTGTCAATTTGAACGCATGTTGACCTTTAATGGCAATTAATCGACAACACGGTTCTTCATGCTGCTTGTCCTTGAATTGGCTTTATAGTGTAATGAGTATATCGTTGGAATCTCCCAAATAATTGACCTCAAGCGTGTTTCACAGCATAACTATTAATCTTATTTTCCAGTGAATAATTTGATCAGTTTGCAAGAGAAGTGGGTTATACAAGTACAAACTAGTGCAGAGGGATATGTTGCCCCTAGATATTAATTTGGAGATGGATAGGAGTCTTAAAGAGGATTAAAACTCTATGCAGGCTAGTCATTTCATATGACTGCATACCACCCAGCCCACTGTATATACTGTCAGTCACTGCTTGGCATGGTTGAAATTTGAAATGGTGACAGTTAAAGTACAAAGGTGTCCAATCCTAGACTATTTCATGGCATATTTCTCGTAGCATCCTGAAGGAAATGCAAACTGTTAGGGCCAGTCATTCCAGTGGAGCAAGGCCACCAGAAACAGCAACACTGCCCCCCTGCTATTGTCTGCAGACACTGCATCTTCCTCTCTGTCTCTCAGGGAAAAAATACTGTCATAGTGAATGTAAAGGAGGCATACTTCAACAGCTACCACAAATACTGTAAATATTTGCATAGCGAGACCTTCTTTTTGACATATGTGGTTTCTTCGTGCGCAGAAAGCTGGAAACGCCAACATAACATCGGAAATAAAAAAAACCTTAACTGAAAACACCACAAAGGAGACGGGAGACTTTTGCAGTGTTCTTTTGAAATGTAAACTGAGAATGTGTGCTATTTAAAAAAGAGATTAATCAGACAAAGTGGATTCAATGTTTTCTAATTCACTCAATGTTGAGTCCTTAAAAAATCTTTAAAATGTGTTTCATCTAAATGCTGGATTAATTACAAACATTGGTTTGTTAGCAGATTGTTGTTGATGTATAGTTAGATAGCTGTCATAAAATATTGTGCACATTATGACATTTACAGATAATCACATGACCTATGTTTTAAACTTATTATAAACTACGGAGAGGTTTTTTTTTTTAATTCCGATATTGTTTTACCTTAAATGTATCCAACAATATATATATGTATGTATAGGATATATGTTTATATACATACGTATCTGAAGTTCTATGCTATACCAAAACAATATATAAATAAATATATATTATATATATATATGTATATATGTAAACCGTTGTCCGTTCTTCTTCATTTAAAAAAAAAGTTTAGTGAATGTGCATTTTCACAAACGCATTAGATTTGGTTCTCATTTAAAAGAACAAAAAAAACCAAATATGAATATGGAGAAGAAACCCAAAAGCCCAGCAGGCGTTGTCGAGTGGCTCCTCACATTACACGTCATTAATGAAATAATACCAAACAAATCAAGCAAAGCGAATCGGTTGCTTTTAACCAGTTTCCAGGACACTGAGCTCAGTTCTCTGTAAATGTAACTGAAGTGGCTTCAATTAAAAATGTAAAAGGTCTTCTCTTGTTTAACTCAAACATATTCCTGTAAAACGTATGCAGAGTGGGTTAAGTGTTAAGTGCACAGAGCTGTCAAGAAAATGGATGCATTTCTCCATCCACATGGTAACAGGTAGATCATTTTACAAATGAATAATCACCTCCGACTGTGATTCTCTTTGAAAGACTATTAGCAGGATGGTTTTCTTTGTCCCGCCTAAAAGATGCATTATGAACCATTATGCACATCCTTATGTTGGACGTACGAAGGGGAACTCCACATGAAAAGACAGAGAATAAATGCTAAGAGTTGTATAACTCATACGTGATAAGCAAATCAAAATCTATTCCTGCCACTATTCCCTTGTTTTGTTGTTAGAAATATAATCTTTACCTCAACACACCAGTAGATATTAATACAACTATGTTAATAGTTATTCTTATATTATGTTAAACTGATCAGCAGAAGTTTCCAGATAAAACATTTATTTTTAAAATGAAACCTATCGTCCTTGTATTAGAACAAGATTTGTCACTCACACAGTCCATTAGGTTACATGTGGCGGCTTGTTCCTTCATGGCTCTCTGGCTCCATCCTGTGTTTCAGCAGGAATAATGTTCATTCTGTATGTTCTGTATGTCTGTATGTCAACATTATGTTCATTTACACTTTTGTGAAGAAGTCAGTTTTGGGGTAGAAAAAATGCCATAACCAGATTAACTCATGGGATCAAAATGTCTGAAAGAGTAATCATTTGGTTATGGTCATTAATTATTACATAGATATCAAAGAGATGACTGGTTCACTTCAATTCTTACTATGTTTAATAAATTACTAGATTGTAAATTGAGTTTATCATTTTTGTGCAGCATCTTAAAAGGTTGAATAAAAATAAATAAATAAAAAGCAATTGAAAAAAAACAAACTTACTGTTATTAATGTTACAAATCCAGTGTTTTTTTGATATACTTATTAATGTCAGTAAATTATTTTTATTTACAATTATGTTTCTGTTTTAAGTTTTGGTATTTTCAAACATGGACAAGAATGACAAATACTATTCAGCATGAAAATGCTCAAATTAAAGGAACACATTGTAAATTAAATGAGTTTTGTCCTTTTTTATTTCCTTAAATTAGCTTGCTAAACCTTTAAGCAGGTATGTTTTTCTCATTTGATAACATTTGATTTTATCTTGTTGTTAATGTGATTTGGATTGAATGCTGTTTGCACGCAAAACATACAATTTTCCTTTTCCTGACAAGCCATGACTGTGATAAATAAAAGTCTTTGTTGAATTCATCAGAATCACTTACAGTACACTCTAGTCCTCACACACTCGCAGCTTTTTTTTTTTCTACTGACACATATGTGAAATAATGTCTATATATATACAATAGAGACATTCCAGGAATTCTGCTCATAATCCTGTTGAGTGCAGTGAACCTCACATAGTCACACATGAGTCTCCTCATGAGGCCATGTTTATGTCTGTGCTACGTACAGACTCTCATGTGTATCTGATGCTTACAAGGTCATTTCAAATGTATTTTTCTCTAAGGTTTATTAAATGTTGATAAATTTGGATTCAGACCCCGGGATCTTATATTATAACAAGGCTAAACTGTTTTATTTCCATGCAGTGAAACCATAGGCTGATATATTGGATATATTCAGGCACTCTATGAAAATGCTTGGAAAACAATGTATTTATCACTGTAAAAAAAAAAAAAAGAAGCTTTATCAGTAATAAAAGTGATGAAAGCAGGAGTGTTTATGTATATTTTAATCTTACCTCAGTTATGATATGCATAAAGCTTTTGTTATAGCCTCTATAATAACTGTTATGAATAAAAGACTTTGGAAAGCAACTCCTTAAGTTTCTGTGTGAAGAAAGACTCAGAGTCACATGCTGACCACTGGAATGCATCAGTCAAAGAGACAACACATCAGGAGTTTCTCCTTTTATAAAGCTTCTCCTGCTCTGAACAAGGGTTGCTTTAGAGAAACTCTTGCTATTATAATATGAAATATTAAAGGGTAGTGAGAATCCAAATAATGCGCAAATGCCAAGATCATCCCCTCACAACAAGTGACTTCTGATGAAACACAGATCAGATTGTTTCAAGTCACAAGTATGGATGTGTATGACACTGGATTTTACATTTATTTATAAGTGTTGAAAATGAGGTGAATCATTTTTGCTGTGTTTTTACTCAATGGAATTTTGTAAATAATTGATTTCTCCTCCAGAATGTGTTTCTCCAATTAAAGTTTTCTTTATTGCTAAAAAGGGAAATTAATTTGATAGGAGGCGTATAAACTAAATAAAAACATGGACAAAGAAACAACGAAATACACACATATGATAATGCAACTGAGACAATCAGTTTCAAACTTGTATTGATGTCAGTGAATGAGACACTTTTTTATTATCAGAGGATGTTATCTGCTTCTGTTCTTAAAGGAGCAGACCAGCGTTTTGGTCTGTGTTATTACAACTACTGCTAAAGACCTCTGAAGGCACCTCAAACACCATGTCTATCTGCTTTAACTGTTGTTTAAGTTCTTTTTTATAAGGCATGCCCTGTAATATAGATGTCAGGGCTGATTGATTCTTTTATTTGAAAAAAAAGAAGCTATTTGGTGTCACAATTTTCTTTAAATTCTCTAAACTAGATTTACACAGACAGTAAAATTCACAAGATTGATTTATTCTCTGAGACAAAGTCAGATACTAAGTACAGGAAGAAGTACTCACTTCCTTTATTTAAGTAAAAGTACCGAAATACTCCATTACAAGTAAAACACTGGCATACAAATCCTAAAAGTACAGAAGTATGATCCGCAAAATATGCTGTCAAAAGCGTTTTGACACAGAGACACACACTCTGGGACATCGCAACCAAGGGGTCGTGCCCCCCCCAAAAAGGTCATCAGAAAAATGTGGGGGGTTGTGAGACGAATAATGGGGTAGAAAAGAAAACAAAGGGAAGTTCTGCTGCACAAAATTCACAATATTTCTGAAAATATTGCCTACTTTTAACTGTTATTTAAATGAAACCATCTAGGAAGTTTAAAGGAGAAATGTCTTTTTATGCCCCAATAAAACACTTTTTCTCAAGGGGTTTAATCTTTAACAATGTATTGGGTTTTATAAGGTCATCATAGGAAGGAAGAAGTAGTATAATGTAGTAGAAGCATAATGTGGCATTAAATGGAATATTTAAGTTAAGTATAAGTGCCTCAAAATTGTACTTTTGTACAGTTCTTGAGTAGATGAACTACAACTCCTGGTTCTTTTACCACTTCACATGCACCGTACAGGGTGTCAGCTGAGGCCTGGGGGGAAAAGTTTGACAAATAAAGCATAAAGATAAGAAAAGACCAATGACAATCATCAGACCCAAAACGATCTGGAAACATCTGGCTGGATTAAAGTGATTAATCCCCCATTTACATAACTGATTTACTGGAGGTGTTCTGGCACCAAAGCTTTTTACTGACAGTTCTTTTATTATGAGAGCTGAGAATTAATCAATTCATTTATATTTTGTATTTTGTATTTGACCAATGTCTCCATATTTGGCAGCACAATCTACTCTGTTTGAGGGAAATCTGACTACTTTGCCTGTTTTTTTCCTGAATAACTTAAAGTAGTACACAAAACACATTGTAGTCTTCTCGGGAAAAGTAGCAAACAACGTTTTATAGTTCCTTCAGGCAGTTTCTTGGTATTCATCCAGATCTTAGCGCAGCTCACAGCTCTGCTGTCAGGTGATGATCACAAGACCAAAGGCTTAATCCTCCTCAGCTCTACAAAAGCAAGAACAGAAATCAGAGGCTTTCTTAATGTGCATGTAACCAACTGGAACACAACATGATTTGGCTTTAAGTGTTGTTTCCACAGATTTTAAAACTATCACTGAATCTAATTTGAAGATACACAACTGGGGGCCGTAGCATACTGAGATTCCACACTCTTCCGGGGGAACTAATTGGCCCTATTGCTGCTGAAAGTTGATGTACAGACTGATTTTTTTCACCACTGACTGGAGGAAACAAACTGGTAAGATATGACGAACACTCTGGGTCTTGGTCTCCTTTGTTTGCTCCTCTGGCCTGAGCCCACAGAGGCTCAGTTTCCTCGAGTGTGCTGCACCGTTGAGGGGATCCTGTCCAAGCAGTGCTGCCCCGCTCTGGGATCGGATCCTGCCGATGTGTGCGGCTCTCTGTCGGGGAGAGGAAGCTGCTTGGCTATTAGATTCGACAACAAACCCTGGGGAGGACCGTACAGGCTGAGAAATGTTGACGACAGAGAGAGATGGCCGACCAAATTCTTCAATCAGACTTGCAGATGCACCGGTGAGTCATGCGCACGGTTATTAAACATTCAACAGGCTGAACGTGACACATCATCATGATTTGACGCGTTTAGTTTGCTCTCTGTGTTGCAGGTAACTTTGCAGGTTATGACTGTGGTCAGTGCAAATTTGGCTGGACTGGACCAAACTGTGACCAGAGGAAAGCCCCCGTGGTACGGAAGAACATCCACTCCCTGAGCCCCGAAGAGCTGCAGCTGTTCCTCGATGTCCTGGAGCTGTCGAAGACCACCACCCACCCGGACTACGTCATCGCCACCCGGCACTGGCTCGGACTCCTGGGACCAACTGGGACTGAGCCTCAGATCGCCAACATCTCCATCTACGACTTCTTTGTCTGGCAACATTACTACTCTGTCCGAGACACTCTTCTTGGTAAATGAGTCACATGTTGAATACTGTTGCAACTGTTGACTTTATTCAGAATATCATGTTAACAAAATGACTAGGAACATAATAACGTAGGAATATAATAAAAAGAACATTTTTATTAAAGCTAGCTTTGGAGATAGTGTGAAACTTTTTTAAATATTATTCCCTATTTAAGATTATTCCAGACGATTCCTAAAAAAGTATTAGTTATTATGATGTGTAGACCTAATCCATATGTTTTTGACCACATACATTTGAGGTACATTCAGATGTATGATTATAGAATTTAACCTTTTTTTCATTTTTAGTTGATCATAAATGAAAGTGCAGCTTTCTCAACATTATTGAAGCAACTTTGAACAGTATCAGAAAACATTAACAATATAGATTCAGTTATTTAGTATTAAAAACAATAAATTTAAGAGGGAGAATAGGCTGCGTTTTTATTTTTAGTGCTTTTTTTAATTTTTATTTTGGACTGAGACTTTAACGATATAAATTCTGTGTGACAAACCATTTTTTTAGTTTTTTTTAAATATATATTTTTAAATTCTTTTGCATACAATATTATGACGTGCACCTTGTGATCACACAGAGCTCATTAAACACGTCGTCTCCCTGTAGGTCCCGGTCGTCCATTCAAGGCCATTGACTTCTCACATAAAGGACCAGCTTTCATCACCTGGCACAGGTATCACCTCCTCAGCTTCGAACGAGAGCTACAGGTATGTGTAATCTTCTCAAAATCTTTTATTAAAACATTCTTGTTTTTCCATGAATACAAGGGTTTATCTCCGATTCAACCAAAAAGTTGGGAATAGTCTCTCGTCAATCGTATTTCTTGGGACATTTCTTGGCGTGATCAGCTTTTCATTGTGTTATTACCTACATATAAAATCAATTATTGGCACATCAGTGTCTGATATCTTGGACCACATATATATTATATTTTCAGACCACAGCTACATAAAATGTTATTCTACTTCTTGTATAAAATAGTCACTTTTCCAAACACAATTATCCAACCAGTGAATTACATTTTGGTGAATACATTCTTAAAGCACAAATACATACCTGAGACTCTTGCATTGAATTTGTGAAGGTAATAACTCTGCTCTAAGGAGGAGATAACCTTTCTAAAATACTTTTTTTTAATCACATACACATGTGTTTTAATGTTGCACACTGTCCTTTTCATGAAGATATTTATGATACGTGAATGAAAGTGGAAGATTTTTTAAGACACAGAGAATTGGTCCAAAATTTAAAAAAATAGAAGAGAGAGACAGGGAAAGATATATATCTGTATATCAGAGGATATACAGATATATATCTTTATATCAGAGGATATACAGATCCTAGACTGGACCTACGCTGAGGAAATCCCAGCTACAGTAACAATCAGGAATCGTGTACTGACCGTCACAAATGTTGATGACCAGAAATAAACATTTCCAACAATAATTGAACTAATATCAACACAATGTCTCTGCAGCGATTGACCGGCAATGAGAACTTTGGGATCCCTTACTGGAACTTTGCCACGGGGCAAAGTGAGTGTGATGTGTGTACCGACTCTCTGCTGGGGGGCCGAAACCCAGACAACCCGTCCCTCATCAGCAACCAGTCCAGGTTCTCCAGATGGGGGGTGGTATGTGACAGGTCAGCACAAAATACTGATGGGAGGGGAAACAGACCCAATAATTATTGGTTGTATTAGGATGAAATAAGTATTGAGGGGCATGGTTGGAATCACATTTTAATATTTCAGTTATTTGATTAATTTCCAGTTTGGATGAGTACAATCGCCTCGTGACTCTTTGTAACGGCACCAACGAGGGTTTCATTCAGAGAGGGATGATGGAGAGAGGTAACATGTCTCTGCCCACCATGACCGACGTGCGAAGCTGCCTCGGAATCAGAGACTTCGACAGCCCTCCGTACTTCACCAACTCCTCCTTCAGTTTTAGGTACTGAACTCTGCTGTTTGGCATCGATTATAATTTGAAATGTCTACCAGCTATTTATTTCCAAAAATACTGTTTAACAGACTCTGTGACCCACAGAAACGCTCTGGAAGGGTACGAGAAACCAGATGGAGAACTGGATGAATCGGTCAATAACCTGCACAACCTGGTCCACTCCATGCTCAATGGAACCAGCTCTTTGTCTCACTCTGCGGCCAACGACCCCATCTTTCTGGTCAGGATCCGATTTCACGGTTTACTCTGAAATGACACCATAGAGTTGCTGTTGTAAAACGGTTGTTGACGGTTGTTCCGTCTTGCAGGTGCTCCACTCGTTCACTGATGCCATTTTTGACGAATGGATGAGAAGGTTTGTTCCGTCCAACGGCACCTTCCCAGATGAGATGGCCCCTATTGGTCACAACAGGGACTACAACATGGTTCCCTTCTTTCCTCCCATCACCAACGAGGAGATATATGTTACATCTGAGCAGCTGGGATATTCTTATGCCATTGCCCTGGATGGTGAGCAAGTGTTAAATCATTAGATTAAAGGAATAGTTTGACACGCTTATTTACTTTCTTGCCAAGAGTTAGAAGAAGTGAGAAGATCGTCTCCACTATGAGGCTATCTTAGCTTAGCATAAAGACTGGATACAGCTAGCCAAAGGTAACAAAACCTGCCTACTTTCACCCCTAAAGTTCACTAATTAATCGGTTTAGTGCATGGTTATCTTTGTTTAGTTTGTGCAACAAAATCTCAATCTATTTCTTTAAACTTATTAACTACATTGCCATAAAATAGGTTATTCTGGGAAGTTGTTAGAGCTCTTGAGTGACAAACAAAATAGTCAAATGTTTTCAATATGTATGAGAAGGCAGACAAAGTAGAGAAGAAACTCAAGTCACATGAATGCATCACATCATGGTGCAAAACACTGTAATCATCCTGCTTTTCCAATATAATATATTTTTTTAGCTTGAGAATGTATGCTTGCTAATGGCATTGCCCTCTGCATCATCAAACCTATAAAATCCCCATCTTAAACATTTTATTTCAACATGACTGACATTTACATTTAGGTTTTTTTTCTGCTGCAAAAAGGTTTCTATGAACATCTCCCCCTGTGCTTCCTTTTCACAGATGCAGATGGAGGGCTGCCTGTGTTTGTGCTGGGCTCCACTCTGGGGGGAGTCTTCATCGGTCTCCTGGTGCTTCTTCTTATCTTTGTGCTCTACCTGCGTCAACGGAGAAACAGAGGCTTTGAACCTCTGATAAAAGCAGACTTCACAAGTAAAAAGTACACAGAGGAGGAAGCCTAGATTTCCCCTGTTGTCCTGAAACACCTTTCAATTCTTATACATACCTGAAAGAGACGGAGCAGCTGATGTTCTGTATGTGCTACTGTGATGCGCGAGAAACATATTAATCCTGCACATGAATTTATACAAATCTATTGGAACGTTTTTAATAAATATTTATTCTCAAGAACCGTAACAAAACACAAATGCAACCATCTTAATTGCACTGGAAAACAATAAGGCATATTTTCTGAACTAGTTATTCACCCCTTTTAGTTTGAAATTAGATTCAAACTCCACCTCATTAGGATTTGACTTCATACAGAATTCCATTGATTATAAAAAATGTTGACTTATAGCGTTTCCTGTTAATCATATTTTTTTTAGATCATTTGTCTGACCAGACATCCATTTAAAATATTTTATTGCAAAAATATTACCATTAAAAGTTCAATGATACAAAACATAAAAAGGGCATCCTGTAAGATCAATATTCATAATAAAGAATCCTTTTAAATGACACAGTTGAAATATTTTCTCTATATTTTTGTTCTTGTAATGTGGATGAAAATGCCGACTTAAATGCAATAAAGAAAAGCTCAACAAATATTCACTAATATACTGCGAAGGGCGTAACACTGGTTAATTCCTGGGATATGTAAGCTTAGCTGGCCTGGTGGTTATGGAGCTGGCGGCCTCTCAGAGAACAGTGGACGTACATACAGGCTGGTTTTGTCCTTCCCCCTCAGCAGTGCCAGGCCTCTCACATTCTCTGTAAGTACGCTCTACTGAGGAGCTTCACTGAAGCATTCAGGCCTGTCCGGTCTCCACAGATTCTCATTTCACAGGTGACTGTGGTCGGCTTCCAGCCTGTCTGTGCTGCAGACATAACCGTTGAAGCTTTACAGATAAATTTAGGGGCCCTTTCTTTGCATTTCCAGTAACCACTGTGTGCTGTTTCCTACTTGTTCTCTTAATAATTCCCTCGCTTTTTTTAAAGAACTGCGTAAATACATTTCCAAAAGGAGCAACAGTTAACTTAACTTTTTACTACTGTCTGACAGTATTTCAGTTTTGTAGCGTTTTAAACACCACAATGCACATTTTAATGGCTATTTTATCCAAACTGTAAAAGCAGTTACAGGATAAGCTTTGGCTATGTAATCACATTTTTTTTTTTTTTTTG
The DNA here is from genome assembly GCA_943590825.1 of Bovichtus diacanthus. Lineage (NCBI taxonomy): Eukaryota > Metazoa > Chordata > Actinopteri > Perciformes > Bovichtidae > Bovichtus > Bovichtus diacanthus. The sequence goes on along the minus strand of CALSBV010012277.1, from coordinate 965,070 downwards.
TTCCTGTATATGCAAATCCAAAATCCCTGGAACATCTTAAATGTGTAACATTTGTGAAAATACTTGTAGACTATTCTGAGGATGCAGAAGAAAATGTTTTAGGAGCCAATTACTGTTAATTAATTACAGATGCACAACATTCCCATCTGCATTAGTGATTCTGTATTTAATGGGTATGCCCATTTACACATATCCAGAACAAGGTCACAATCTTCCATTATTGTGCCTTTATGATGCTTTACAAAGTCAGCGGAGTATGTTTCAACAATGGTCACTGATGCTCTGAAGTAGTAAGATAACACTGGGTGACTCACTTAAAGGAGACATGAACCCCGACTGATAAAAAAAAAGAAAAACAGAAATATATTATCGTTCAATCATTATATATTAGTGAGGATTAAAATTGCTTTCGCCCCTCTCTGACATTAATTCATTAATTAATTCCACACCAGGACATGCACCCCACCCCACCCCACAACACCAACACTACAGCACCAGCATTACTATGATGGTATTACTCTATATTGGTGGCACCTTCTCTGTGTGACAATAATTGCTCCATATGAATTCTGTCCAGGCTGTCTACTCCTGAAACAAAGCCTGAGAAACCAGCATGATATGAGAATATTTAGCAGATAGTACATTTGTTGCAAGGCAAACGAGTATATAAAAAGGTCAACCTTCTCCCTTTTAACAAAATGTGAGTTTTAGCACAAGATGGCTGTTGAACAGAGCTCATCCATGACCAACCCATGATGCACTTAACCTCCCAAACATCATGGTTGAAATGACTGTGAAACGTAAGATTAAGCAACATGATTTAGTGGCTGCATCTGATCTAAAAACAAACATGGATTTATGATGACTTTGATGAATATTCAATCGTATCTCATCAAAAATCAATAATTGGCACACGATTTAATGGCAATGGAACAAGGATTCAATTGAAATTTTAGGCGGAAACCTCACGTTCCTTAATTTTCTGTCATTATCCTTTGTACTATTTGCTTCAAAATATAATGTTAGACATTAATTAACGACTTATTGTGCCTCTTTTAGGTGCATCAAATAACCACATTCTCAACATTTTTCAACACACAAACAATTTTTGCATTAAAAAAAAATCAAAACAATCAAAGTGCGTGTTATATTTTTCCACATGGAGACCTACATTAATACCTGCCATATGTGCAAGAAATCTCTGAAGCAGAGTTTGTTGGGTCGGCATCAGTGTTAGATGGTGAAGTGATGCCATAAAATGTCATGTCTAAGGATGGCACTGCACGATCTTTGGGAAAGTGGGAAATCATGATGCATGACTGCTCTCTTTTTCAGAGCAGACTCCTCTAGCCTCCAGGCTGGCAGCCTGAATACTGTCTGCTTGACTGTAGCTCCAATCTGCCTGAATACAAAAACTGCAAAAAAAAAAAAAAGAAAAAAAGAAACCCTGCTGTCCATGTTGAGCTGGTTCCTCCAGCATTATCTCCATTGTTGGTGGAGTGCCAGGGCTGAGAGGGCCAGAATGGTTGGCAGTGCCACAGGCGGTGCACGGAGCGGGGCAGAGTCATCCACAGGCCCGCGCCGGTCGGCTTCCACCACCGGGGCTTCCGTGGCAGCACCGTCCATCTCTGTGGGGCAGACCTCTGTGCAGCCGCTGCCACTGCCTGAGCCACTGCCTTCATCGCCTGCAACACCATAACAAAACACAAGCCATACTGAGCACATCTCTGACACGTGACATCAGTCAACAACACTTCCAGACTGTACAAACCTAAACTGTTGTATTTACCCTTTGAACTCTGCAATAGAAATGCTCTTCCAGTGCCTATATTGGTACTTTTGCTCGTTGTAATGTCATTTCTTGAATGTGAAAGGTGTATGTAAAACATGTCATTCATAGTGATGAACCCACAGGAAATGATCTGCAGATCCCTTCAGCTCTATGCAGCATTTTAGTGTCTTTCAGCTCATAATTTTTTGGTTCATTCTCACCACTCTCATCAGTGTCGTTTTCAGACGCAGCTCTGATAAACCCCCTGTGCACTATCTGCCCAGCAACAAGCAGGTAGGCAGACACAGTTAGCAGCTAGCTGGTGAACATAGTTAGAGATTATTCTCAAGAGTTGGTGGAGACCAAAAACAGAGCTAAATAGAGAATGAATATTGGACTTCATCAAGTGGACACAAATTCCAAAGTAATGCCACAGTAAAACTTAAAAGTAAAGCTCAACATATCAACTTCAAATGTGATAATAGACTATGTCAGCGTTCTGTTTGCAGTTTGTTTCCTCTGTCCCCAAGAAGTTTGCGACTCTGTAAATCCCAATATGACTGTTGAGTGAATTTAAATGAAGGAGAATAGAGCACACCCAATACGCTGCCTGAAAATCTTTCCATTACTGTCTTCATCAGGTTTTCACATACCTTGATGAACACTGGACCTGTTGGCATTGTGTTTTTTTTTTTGCACACTGCCTATGTTATTTGCTCCTTCAGTGCCTCTTGTGGCTTTACTGATGCCGATTACCTCCGCCTCAAGGTTAGGTAGTATTTGAAAGTTAACAGCTTATCAAGATGAGTGACAAGTAGGAGCATGCACTTGACCAACCACGGCAGGGAGGGCCAGACTAAAAATACATTTCCTGCCTCCAGACAAAAAGCAGCATGCTGCCACGTGTGTGTGTGTGTGTGTGTGTGCGTGGGGAAATTGGCAAACTACTTACTTGAGTCTTGAAAGTAGATATCATTGCCGTTGTAGGCATTTTTCAACTTGTTGGTCATTACCCTCAGAGCCATGATCTGCTGGCGGATGAAGGTGTCTGGGCGGGTGATGTCCACACCCACCTCAGGGTTGTTCACTTGGTTGGTCAGTCCGTCTTTTTGAACTTCAGGGAAGTACCTTTTAGGTAAAAAATACAACAAACAAAAGAAACAGAATGTCTTCTTTTTTGACAGGAAGCATTTTAAAAGGACATGGAATCTGGTGAGTGGTTATTAGTCTATAAGAAAGGTACTAAATGTAGCTAAACTGCAAAAAAATAACTAAATAGGCTATAATTTGTGTTCCTGTCAAAATCCCAAAGCGAAAAAAATTTGAAAACTGGACCATTTTCTGTTTTTACAGTGTCCATGAACATTGAAAATCAAGTGGAAAAACCTTTGCTGTTTTGGTGTAATTTCCATTTGAGTCAGTGGCACATATTACAAACATAAAAAATGTCACGTGTAGTATGTCATAATAAAGTTACAGTAAAGTGTGTATGTAAGTAGAGTACGACATCAAAAAAGTCTAACAAAAGTCATAGTAAAGTATGACATTAAAAAATGTCAAAAGAAATGTCATAAAATATTTCATAGTATAGTATCTCATAAAAACGCCTTTAAAAAAGTCATAGTAAAGTATGTCATTAAAACAACTTGTTGTAAAGTATGTCTAGGTGTATGTATTAAACTTACATTACGGGAAAAAAATTGAACTCCATTAAGTAAGTAAGTAAGTAAGTAAGTGAGTAAGTAAGTAAGTAAGTAAGTAAGTAAGCTACATTACTATGATGCTCCCTATCAAAATTTTACTAATTTAAAGCAATTTAATGACATAATAAAACATTTTCTATGGAGTGGGAAAAGGCCAAGGATTAAATTGAGTCAGTTATGTAACTGACTCCATAAGGAGAAAGGATTGTTCGGCCTTCACGACCCGAGATAGTATAATTTATCTTTTGTAGTACCATTTATCCACGCCATTTCTGTTTTGATAAAATGAATAAAATGATGTGTATTCTCAGCAGTGGCATTCCCGTGGCTCAAGCACTATTGCTGACTTTTTGGAGGATGTCGTGTTCCTGTCATACAATATATCTCGTAGAGCAAATTTAACCTGGTAGGAAAAGAATATTCCTGGAAGTATTTCAGATAAGAAGTTAGATAACACAACTATCTTAAACTACCGCAAGAAAACCACAAAGCCTCGCAATTTTATAAAATAACTAACTCTTTGTTGAGTAATGACAGGAAAATGATTTGGCAGATGGACCTTGGAGAAGAAATTAAATGTGATAAATGGTCTAAAATTTTTGCTGAATGTGGCAAATATGAGAAATAAAAAGAGGGGAAAGCACCCACAATATTAGATACTGCACACGTAGATACTATCACACACCATCAAGACTCCACAGAAGGAAGTAGTTAAACAGTTTGTGTCAGAAATGTAAAACTGAAATAGGAACGACACTGTTTATGGGAATAGAGTTTGGTCAGAGCAGCCTGGATCCAAACACTGGTCATTTTAAGTCGTTGGGTTAGTTCAGAGTCCAACGTTATGTGGGACCGGTCCAAAAATACCAAACATACTTAAAGAATGTCGATTTATTTTAAGACACTGTAAGGAAGGAAAAAAAAGGCCGCCCGAACTGTAAGAGTGGGTTAGTGCAATGGTGGAATTATGTTGAAGAGAATAAGTATAATATAATATAACACCATGGAAACAATAACATATGTATGCCATGCACTAAGCCTGTCAAAAACTAAGAAGAAATAGAGAAAAAAAGAAGAAAAGGTGTGTGTGTCTGTGGATGTGGGTCGTAGACGAGGTCGCTGAATCTGCAACACAGCAGCTACTTTACTTGGCTTAGTGTGATATAGAGATTTACAATAATAATATTTAAAAGCATGTAAATGTTATAACTTTCATGGTGGGTGATGGGGACCTCTGCTGGTGATTTTATAGATGCTATTTATTTGGGTAGGGCCTGTTTTATCACGTTTGATGGGAAAACGGATTATATTTTAATACCCTGACAACTAAACAAACCAATTACAGACTGAGCTCTCTCACATGCGAAGAATTATCATAATCATAGGCCCTACGTCACTAAGAAGAACTAGATAAAGGCTAAGGGTGGACAGAGACATCAATATTTTGCTGTTTTAAACTATGTGTCTAATTCTTGAGGTTACAGCAGTGTACCTAATCATCTCGGCTAAAATTCTGACATACTTGTGATATATTTCTCCAGAGTAAATATGTCAGCTGCCTGCATTCCTGTCTGATAAATAAGTAGCAGGCCACCATGTGAGGGCATTCCACAAATCGGCTCGCACGACAGCATTTTTCCCCTTAAACCCAGGTCATTCTGGGTAATATACACCTCATCTACATCCAATATCAATATATATATATACATATGTATATACATATATATACAGTATATATATACATACATATATAGCTCATCAGCTATAAGCTTTAAGGGTTATTCAAATAATTAAAAATTTGAATGCTGAACATCTTTTGATCATACAGTTGATGGTGTGAATAAAAGTAGCACAAATCAATTAACCGTGACCTCAGCCGTGGCTGTGGGCACTTAGAGCGCTCATGCAAATGTTTTCCCTGAAAATGAAATCAGATTAACACGGACGCACCATAGTGGTTGCACATTTTAAAGAAGAATGAAAAAACACAATTCCATAAAATAACACTGACAAAAAAAATGCAAAAAGTCTTTTAAAAAGAAAATAAGAATATACACATAGTAAAGGGTGAGTTTTTATTTGTGTAGTTGATGAATAACAGTCAAAGTGTGCCAAGCTCTGGCGCAGCTGAGTGTAAATCAGGGTTTAGTAAAGTAAATAATCTAGGATTAGACTGATTAGGCCGAAATTGAACAGACTTTGGACTTGAAGTAAGCTTTTGTATCAGACGCTTTAGCCCCGGGGATGGTGCACTTACCTGCCCTTGCTGTGTCCATTCCAGCACTCCTCATCGCTGGCATTTCCAGCGGTCACTCTGTCCTCCACACACACCGCCTCGGGCAGGTTGGACCAAAATTTCTTTGACAGCTTCAGTTTCTCTTTTATGTCAACCACCTAAGCAAAGACAGGGGTCGTTACATGCGAGGGGGAAAAAAACCCTGGATAAACAAATCAAGTCTGAGTTCCACTAAAGCAGTTGCAGCCTGAGAGTTACAGCTACAAAATAATACATATATATACACAGCACATAATACAGGAGACATAAAAAAAAAAACACAAATAAATTGGAAGCACATTTGTACACAATTAGTTTAATAGAACGTTACTCATCCCGAGCAATAACATAAGTAAAAAAGATAGCAACGAGCGTGACCAATGTCTTTTCCTTGAAAAGTGGATGACAGCCCTCCCACACACCCCGATCCCTTTGTTTACGCCGTAGCCCTCAAAGCATTACAACAATATTCCTAATTACCATATATCCTTGTAAAAAGCCACAGAGAGAAAACAGAGACACTGAAAGATATCCTTGAAGTTTCTGTTGACAAATGGTAGGTATAAAATCTAGCATTTGTGTCAACTATGTCCTAACTGAGCTTGAGTCTTATTAAATTCTCTCCGTTACTCGTGATACATCTCATTTGTAAACTCATTATAAAATTGCCCCACCGTCACTTATTACCACATCTTATCAAAGGGATTATAAATCTTGGGATTTAACCCAGAGACATCTTAACTCTTTGACTCACCAGAAGATTTGGGTTTAATTTTCCTTCCACGTCGACTATCGAATGTTTGCATCATGAAAAGTAAGACCATGCAGGCTTGCAGCAATAATTTCATCTTGAATGTCAGACTTAAATGCTCCTTTGCATCCCAGCCATGTGACACAGTCAGATATCATTTCCTGACTTGAGCCTGTTGAACTCCAATCTTTCATCAAACACAGAATTTGACATATTTCACTGAAGCTGAGGGAAAAGCCTGATAGCAGCAGGTTGGCCCCATTATCTTTTTCCGTCTGACTTGCTGTTGGCTTACGTGAAATTGTGGTGAACCTGAGCAGAACATGAAAGGTGCTGTACTGACTGTGTGACGCTGCTGTAGGCCCCGACTCTGCTTTTGATGTGTTAATCCTGTCACACTGATGCCAAAGCACTTGAGCAGCTCTGATACTGCCCAGAGGGTCAAGGCTGCACTCAATGCAAGAGATTGACTGGCAATGTTTGACTAAACCTCACACATTAAGTTTAGTTTAACAAGTGAGAGATTCACAGTTTTTCTCAGGATCTGCTGGCAAAACCTGTAACAAGTGTGAATTAAACTGGGAATGACAAACTCAGCTTTAGGTAATGCAGTTTTTTTTTATAAGCACCTCCACTAAACGTGGTACTGCCATATTTCATGTGGGTGAAAATAGAAAAACAGTTCACTTAGTTAATGGGCTGAGGTGACTAACAATGTCTTAATGGAATTATTGTAAAAAAAAAAAAAAAGAAAAAGTCAACCAACCACAACACACACACAGCAGCAGTTGTGTAAAACTCCCCATTGAGATGGAAAACTGAAATAAATCCAGTGGGAACCAAATAAAAGTACTTAATGAACCTAAAATACCTCAAATGTCTGATGCTTAAAGAGGGAAATTTTAAAAAGAAGAGGAAAGGTTGAGCCTTCTCACAAAATTATAAAACCGCCTCTGGGAAAAGTCTGCCTCTCACTTCATTGCGCATTGCCCATGAATAAATAATACGACTGCAACAAGCAGCACCGGCATGCAACCAGCTGCAAAGCACACTAGATGGCACTATGTCTTTGAGAAACGGGGATACACATGAAAGCAACCAGAAAATAAATGCAGAGAGGAAATAAAAGTGAGACTTTTTAAATTGAAACTAATTATGTCTACTTATGATGTTTCTTTCACATGAAACTTTAGATTTAGGTGATTTGCCACGTGCTCTAACGTAAAGACCGTGTATTTGGAAACAGACTGAACTAAATCTACAGTATTAACACGGTGATGCTATGTGAGGAAGGAGGGAGGAAGTGTGTGTGTGGAGCAGAGCGCTTTGTTATTCTCAGCTTGCCTATTACTGTCAGTGTTAATATCCTCATTAAAAATCACAATGACGATCGTAGAAAAAAAAAAAAAATACTTCCAGTTTGACTGCTATCAGAAATATACAGTGCATTTGTTTTCAGTGACATCCTAACAGATGACTATAATCATGAAGCGTAATAGCTCTTTCAATCCGTGATGAAGATAAAGGTGTTATTAGTGTGTGACACCTACGGTTCTGTAATAAGAGCTGACAAGGCAGTTAATAGAAACGTCTACTCGCATCATTTATATTATAAATATACCTTCACCTCAGAGCTCCTAAACCTAAAACATTATTATAACATAATAATAAATATATATAATAACATTGTCAAAATGTGAAGCTTAAGTTATTCGAAGTGCTGGGGAAAAAAAACGTATTTAGAATTAACTGCACAGATGTTTTTCACTTAATTCACTTATGTTTTAAACATGACACATGAATGAAGGATTTTCATTTCTTTTATCCCCACACACAACATATTCTCACACACACTCATACTCAGCACATTCATCTATCTACAAATGTGGCTATTATACATTTTTTACATAAACTGAAGGATTTAGTGTCCCTTCATGGTTTTATATACATTTCTTATATTTATTAAGCCAAATAAACCCCATATTAAGCATTAATGGGCTGTATACACACATTTAATAAACGGTTTATAACAAAGTATAATGTAGTTGTACGCAGCTATAAGGACATTTTAAATGTACAGTATTGATCATAATTATAACCTCTCATGTGAAGATATATTTAATAGTAAACCACTGTATTATTAAGTATTAATATAGTGTTTTACTATGTTTAAATGTACTCACCAGACTCCAGTTATGTGACACAGGGGGACTTGCTGACTAATACTGTATATTACTAAAGACTTAAACAACTGCTACAGTACATTTTAGTCTGTTATGAACCATTTATTACATTTTATATATCGCTTAGTTTTAGTTTTCACAGTGCATATAATGATTGAACCTCAAATTAACTTCCCACTTGTTATTATTTATTTTATATAACCTCATCCTCTTCTTTTTCTCCTGCAATTTTATTGTAAATGGTATTATCCCATTTTTGTGAAGTCCAAGTTTAATGTTTCTATCTTACAGTGTTTTCAACTAAAATAAAGAACAGAGGAAATTCATATTCTTTCCACTTGGCCGAGGTCTTTACGAGGAAGGGTCGTCCCTCAGGGCTTCACATGGCCTCGTTCTCTCTCTGCTTAATGCATCACAATATCTATATTCTAGGTTTCTTAAAGGCATGATATATAAAGGTACAAATGCACACCTAGAGATGTATTATTAAACAAACCCCAATAAAATATTCTGCTTCACATTAAAGGAGTATGAAGGTTCTCAGTCATCCGGGTACAGTAGTGTGATATTTACTACAGATTAATACACATTTGGAGCCCAGGTGAGTATTTACAGCGGCAGGGTTATCGGCGAATGATCGATTAAAAATAAAGTACAGTGCTGTGTTAACTGTCATAAAGGCACCATGGCACCTAGTGCGGCTAATTTATATGTTTTTAATAGCTTTTGTACAAGCGATGCAGCTCCACGGCACAGAGGAACACTGCTGTGAGCTACAGTATATCAGGCTTTGGCTGTGGAGATAATCACATGATAGATTCATTGTCGCTTTATTTCTTGGTAGTTGATAACGATGCACAAAAACCTACCAGACTTATTTTTAAAAAGTGCAAAAGCTAAAACAAGGAGAGATTCAAGATAACGTATCAATTTAAACCTTCAGGTTGTAAAGCTGCAGCAAGGTGTAGCTCTGCCCGCTCTTCCTCCTCAGCCGTATTTTTCCTCCTGCGCTCTCCGTCTCCCTGCTTGCTGTCATGAACCATATATTACTTCATGCTGTTTCTCTCTCTCTCCCTCTCTCTTGGCCACCTCACAATGACTCTGGTCTATTCTCTCTTTAGTCTTTCTCCCCGTGACCACAGTCCAAGTGAAAGTGAAGGTTTCATGGTTAGCTGACCTGTAATCTTAGACCAGACTTCTATTCTAAAAAGCTCTGTGAAACAAAGCCCCTGGTCTTTCTTGTAGATGTGATATAACAGTGTACTCTCACTCGTCTCCTGACTGTATAGCATCCGCTCTCTTACATCTTTTAAGTGCCACAGTGGAAACGAGCTGTACAGCACGATCGCAATCGCTGTTATGTCTTTCTGCCACATACATTTAACAATTAACGTATATTTAAATAAATATTTATTCAATCATTCTCTTACTGTACCTGCTCTGTCTCCTTAGGAACAGCAAATCAGAAAGTTTACCAAACAGCTAAAACCTTAATAGAGAAGATTAATCCAGCAGTAAACAGCAGAGTATAATGTAATAATGTAATACAGCTCACACAGCTTAGTGTGCCATCATCCAAACATAGCCTCACCTTTGCACCTTTCTTTCACCACAAATAGTATCCACCCAAACCTACTAGATATACAGTACAATGTTTACCCACTGTGATAAAAAGTAATTGGCAAGCTTGTATGGACGAACATGAGGAACTGTTGACGGAGAATATTTATTTCCAAAAACACCAATACGAGTGAATGAGATAAAGGCATGAGCGGGCTTAAAGTCTATGTTTACAGATACTCCAAGTATTTCTTGCAGTATTTAACATCGGTGTCGATTTGTGCGCACGCGGAGGGGTTTCCGTTAACAGGGCGCCGGCTGTGCGCCACCTTTCAGCTCAGCGCAGACGTGGGAGCGAACTGTACTTCGACCAGTGGTTTTCAGATGCCCTTGCCTGTTCTCAGATCAAAAGCTGACATGTCACTGGCTTTGAAGCTGCAGTCACACTCCTGGCAACGGCACAATGTCAGCGGTCGAAGCTCTTATCGGGCTGCGGGATGATGCCCGGACGTGCTATCTGCCTTTCAGTGAAAAAAAAAAAGAATATCAAACTATCTCTTTAACTTCTAGTCTCCCAACACATCGTGCCCACAGCGCTGCCAACGTTGACCCACAGTGTTCAGCTGGCTGCTCTGTCAACTGGAAAATCTCCCTTTCTCTCGCTCACAGAAAAAGAGCTCTTTAGGCGCTCCGTCTCCCGCTAGTTATAACACCTCTATCTTGTTAAATTAACAATTAGTCATTTTTCAAGCAACTATCGAGGGATGCCGTAACTGCTTGACACGGATCATATCCCTCTGCTGCACGTCTGAGCTAAATTAGTGCATGTTCAATCTAATCATAGACTCGGCAGCAGGTCTCACCACTAAACCACAAGCGGCAGACAACTCCTCGATCAACTTATTTTCCCTGGCAACTGCTCCTCCTGTCTGCGTTAAAATAGTTTTTTCATTTGATACGAATGCAGTATTCTTCCTGCATCTCAATTACAGAGGTCAGGGAGTCGGTTCTGCTCATACCAAGACCTTGGCCGTGCCATAAGTCTCTCCCCGACCAGTGACCGCTTTGAGGACGGGCTGAATAGTTTCTCACAAGGAGGAAGGCCACAGTAAGAATAACTCTGCCTCTTCATCACATTCTTGATCAAGTTCATATTGTTGACTGAGCCAATCCTAAAAAAAACTAATACACTCTGCTCTCTAAGTCTGGGTGCACTATGTGGTCATGTAGCCAACAGATGAACTGCCAGTGTCGAGTATCAGGGTGCTGACGCCCTGCGGGTGCGTGTCCCTGAACATGGCTATTTAATCGGCTGTCTCACACGTCATAAAGTCAGGTCTACCCAAAAACAACAGATTCTCTCAACCAAGACCTGCCATCTGGACATTAAAGCACTTTTAGCGCATTGACAAATCGATAGAGTAGAAATAATATTGGGCAGCCTAAAGCATAGCAAGTAAACGACCTCAGTGATAATGTTTTGAGTAGCGGTTGTCCCCCCTTTGTCAGGTCTCGTTGTGTCCTTGTCTGGAAACATTCCCCTCAAAGGTGACTGGCAGCGTTGCTTAAAGCAGGTAACTGCCAGAGTGCATGTAGGTGTGGGCTGTTTTCATCCAATCAATATCCATCAACAGAGGGCAAAAGCAAATATGTTTCCCCTCTGTCACTTCACAATAGATGAAACTAGACAGACAATCACTAGGAAGACATGGCCCAGCTGTTTATCAGACGGTAATGGTACACCAAAGCAAATCAGGGTTAGAAAACAGCACAACCACCAGCAAAGTAAAACATGTTCTGATATGACTGCAGCCGTGGTTTCTGTCCTCTGCTGCCGGGCTACACTCCATGTGTTTGTGATAAACCCTCTTTAGCATCATTCTGTGGGCCGTCGCCCTTTTTTTCAAGTCTCAGCTGGAGACGCCCTCCTTGTTTCCCTTGATTACAACTGATTATGTCCTAGCGTAAATCTGCCACAGCAGAATACTACGACATGATTTAACTCCGACTTCTCAACAGAGCCTCAGCCTCAGCAGCGCGTATATCTTTCTTATGTCTCCTGGTGACAGCGCTGTGATATTGTTATTATGCTGCTTCCTGCGCGTGGATACTTGAGATAAAGTGGAATTCTATTGTTATTCAAAACTGGCCATTATTCTGCATTCGTTTTGATTTTGCGGCCCGGATGTTGAACAGTATAGCGGAAATCCAGCGAGATGCATTTTAATGGTATATCTGACAGAAAGTGATGAAAGGATACAGATAATATTGAGGCAATAAATACAAGTGATGAATATTTATCACTTCATCACTTCACTATCACAGTCAATCACATACCTTAAGATTTAAAAACTGCTGTCTGAAACAATACCGTGCAGCGTGTTGATGTAATTGCACGAGTACAATATATTTGATTTGCTGCCATACTGTCTGACTACGCTGTCAAATTTAGTTTTGATTCTATACTTTAGTGAGAGAAAGCTGAACACTGAATTTAATCGCTCAGTCCTGTGACACCCTGGAGACATAACTTTATTCTCAACTTTCAACAGTCTTCATTACTGTTGTAGGAGAAATAATTCATCATGGCTTTAATTTAATGTGACGGGTGAATCTCTGTGTACCTTGAAAAAAAAGAAAAAAAAAGATAATGCTGCTTCTAAAAATAGAAGAATCTGTGTTGTTACAAGAGACACATAATTACACAGTAGCGTCTCTTTAAGCTAATTTAAACAGGTTTGAATGATCTGCAATCTACTGAGAAATATTCCCCCAAAATACATTAAATACAAATTAAAAAAGCACTTCAAAATTACACAAAGACATGCGATTTTTGAGACATTTGCGTTAACCAACGGTGTTGTTAGAGCCCAACGTTTACTGGCTTCAACTCTATTTGAGTCCATATTTCACACAGCACGTCAGGTCTCTTACCTTATAAAGGACAAACCGCTGTGTGTTGTTGAAGCTCGTGTAATATTTACGTACTGTCAATGAACAATAGGGCATACTCAGTGGCCCGTTTTACATAATATTGCCTCAAACCATTCGCTCATTCCCATGGTACCTACACAGTTTGACAATAATGTTGTATCATGGTGAGCAAAATTAATCACACAATGATTCCACAGTGAGGAAAAAATGACAGAATATTGATGAAACAGTGTGTGCTTGTGATTCGCCCAAGGCCACGACAGGAGCAGTTTGAAAAGGGGAGATGATTAAAGGGAAGCTATGCTCTGTGGAGAACAGAGCAATCATCAGCAGGGCCGCTCTCTCCCTGCTGCCCTTGTTCCCCAGAGAGGCAGGCAGCCTAGAGTGTAATGGGGCCAATGTGCCTCATTAATGTATTGACAGATATGAAAAGTAGCAGAGCCTCTATGAAACCAGCGTTAGTCGCTGAGGAAGAGGGGACGATGCGTGGAATGATTTTGATCAAATCGCTGAGCTTTTTTTTTTTTTTTTAAATGAAAAATGGCAGTATTGGCATTAAAACTGTTGTGAGTTTACTTTAAGATGAATTGTAAAATGAGTTACATAGATTGTTGTACTGATTATTGTCATGATGACTGCATATGAAAAAAAAAGAGATAAAAAGTGAACCACTTTAGCTAAATTATTATAAAATGCTTATTTTTAGTATAGTCAAATTAAGTCTTCACCCCCCTCTCTGTATTTGTTCTTATTTAATAAACCATCTTAGTGGTTTCTTAACATTTATTTGCAACTGGCTTGACTAAAACACTATTTAACTTCTGACACTGTCAAACTTTTCCAGTCTATGCTTTGCTTTGAATGTGATGTCATTCAAATCTATTGAAACTTTTAAATCCAAACCTCCGGATGTTATGATCTTTTATTTTGAAGCAGCATTTCCAAAGCAGCAAGTGATTTATTAAACAGACTATTAAAAAAACTTTGCTGACACCTGCACATTCTCCTAATCTGGGCGTTAAATGAATGTCAATGAGTTTCAGTGAACATGCACACGTGCTCGCAGATGTACTTACTCTCTCAGCAGCACTTTTCTGCTCCAGTCTGGTTTCCTTTTGTTTCCATTTTGGGGAGTTCCTTATTATTTCGTCCCTATTGTTTTTATGGTTGCTGGCTACTTTCACGTTGTAATTGCAAACAGATAAAATCAGCTTTAAAAAATGAAATCACAGAGCCATCATAGAGCCACGAGAGAAGAATGACCATGAGGTGCAGTTATATGGTGAATGCCTGCGTTTGATTGGCCATTCCTCTCCGGGCGCACGGACGTGAGATCAATCACGTGATTGCTTGTGAGTTACTCCTAAAAAGTTACTGCTATACTTTGCTGTAAGTAGGACGGGGTTGTTTGACGAATGGGAGTTATTTTTCACTTTTGGTGTGGAACTTATTTTCTCCTTAGCTGGCTCTAAAGAACTTTCTTAAATGTACTTCGCAGACCTTTGATAAATCTGGGCCCAGAACTTACTTTTTGATAAAGACCCCAGTTCCCTCTTTTGAAGTTCATCCCCAACCACCTTGGACTGGGCTGTGGAAGTGGTGAAAGGTTTAAAGTGTGAGCATTAGAAATGGTTTTAGAAGTGGTTTCCTGCAGTTTCACACTTGAAAAATGTCTGGATTTGTCTCAGAGAACAAATCGATATGATGACATTTTAATACAGGTGACCTGTGATTGACTTGTGTTGCCTTCTGAATGACAACAGTGAACTGGGGATGATAAGTCTTCCATGGTTGATGCACCTTTCGGCTTACTAAAGCATGTTTGATGTCTTTATCCCTCGACAGGACCAAGGTCACAAAGCTTTGTTGTACTGTACGGCTGTAACCTTATGCAGTTCTCTGATAGTCTGATTGAGATATGCTGCTTTGGGATATGCCACCTTGCATGTTCGTCAGACGCATTATTTAATTATGTCCTTCCACCTGACACAAAGTGATGGCTGTGTAATGAGGGAGGGCTCTGCTTTTCTAATCATCTACGCGCGCGGCTCCGTTCTCTCTCTGAGAAGGTTAGACTTTTCAATCGTGCAATCAGAGAAGCACGCTCACGGCCACGACTTTCCACTTTATGTTATGATGTGTGGCACATTTATGAACAGACACGTGAAGTGTTCGGACTGTAATTCATCTCCGATGCTGGTGATTTGTGGTTAATGAGGTTACTGGTCACCTTAAACGGGTTTTAGATCCCAGAGGTCCATTCTAAGCAAAATGTGAAGTCCTGACTGTACAACCATAGGCCCTTTAGTGTGCGAGAGAAGAGACTTATCCGCATGGTTACACACCCACACAAACTGGCCTTTTTCAAAACCTTTAGCTACATTCAATGAAGTTGAACGCTTTTTTCAATGAATGTCCTGCTATACAATTACACAATACCAAACATGGACAACTGGAAGGTGTCTAGTTCAATGGCAGTCTGATTTGTTGGTCACTGGATGTTATAGGAACCTTGCTTAAAGAAAAGCCAACAGTGGTACTGACCGAGTTAACAGTAGAAGGTGTATGTAATATTTCAGTGCTTTCCTAATGCCGCTCTAAGGATCCAATCGGTGACTGACATGTGAGTGTTTCTTTCTTCTTCTTTCAAATAAACCTACAATGGGGCTGTTTTTGATAGCAGTTCTCCACATCTTCTTCATTTTCTTCTACATGCCTGTGCATTACAGATATTGAATTCACCGAATGTCTAACAATGGCAGTAAGAAAAATTATACAATAGTGTTTTTTTTAAAGATAAAGTTAAGGATTAACACTTTATGTAGGTCTAGTCAGCGGTGGATGAAGTATTCAGATACTTTACTTTCACAAAGTACAATGAACAATTCCACAAGATATAAATACTCCATGACAAGTACAAGTATGGTGTCACTCACTTATTCATTCAAGGATTTCCCATAATTACTTTTTGTTGCCATAAATGAAACAGGATGATATTTATTCTCTTCT
The DNA here is from genome assembly GCA_943590825.1 of Bovichtus diacanthus. Taxonomy (NCBI): domain Eukaryota; kingdom Metazoa; phylum Chordata; class Actinopteri; order Perciformes; family Bovichtidae; genus Bovichtus; species Bovichtus diacanthus. Next base: position 948,884 of record CALSBV010012277.1, on the reverse strand, counting down.
AAATGTTCTTCCATATTCAGTTGTTTATTTGGTACTAGAACAGCGACTCGTACATGGACTCATCCTGAGAACGGCCACTATGTTACAAATCATTGTTAAAAATACGCTAAATGCTAGAAAACCCAGGATTCCCGCAGGTATTTTCCCCAGGAAACGGGAGGAGATTTTAGCAAAAAAAATCCCCGGGAAATCCCACAACCTCAATTCCTGGCATTCAACCCTGTCCCACATCAGCTCCACCTAAGTGCCCCTGCTTCCCTAAGCGTGGATGAGCAGTAAACCTGACACCACGTTTTAAAATGTCCCATGTGTGTGAGGGACAGTCAGTAGATATAAGCAGATAATGCTTCAACCTATCGAAAAAGAACATACAGTTCTGCTGTGTGTGTGATGCCAGGGACTTCAGGCATCACACACATTGTACAATGTAAAACATCTGCATGTGGTGTAAGGCCACAGCTATATACAACATCCAGAACGAATCATTCTTAGAAATGTAAGTTACTTTCTGTCTCACTTCACCAACAGTAAACACAGCTGTTTGACTGAGAAGCTTTGGTCAGCTCTGGTTACCAAATGTATTGTGAGTGTATAATGTACTTCATGTTTAAAATACATCACAAAGACAATCGCTAGTATAGAACGATGACTAGTGTGCACTGCACATGCTTGAAAAGCGAACTGATCATGCGTGGAAAAAGTAATTTCCTTCCATAATGCCCATCATACGGCCACTAGCCACTAACAATTTCAATTCATGTTTGTTTTCCACATTTCCCAAGTAATAAATCCTTATGAAGTCAGACAAAACCTGTTTCTGCTGAAGGGGTGATTTACATTTAAAGTTATATGTGGAATTACAGCAAAAATATTTACGCTTCAGTGCCACCCCTCACCAAGAGGATTGTTTAATTTACGGTCAGACAATGGCTGACTGAACTATCATGCCACATGTGCACTTCTAGACTATTTATTTTTGTGTGGTCTTAGAAAGAGTAGGAGATATGTTAGAATCTGTGGAATCCACATAATTGCATGGTTCGGGCAAGAATGAGTAGATACAACAACTGAGAGAAAGGAGCTGTGGATAAGCCCACTTTGCTTCCATTAAGCTGTATCCAAAACAAGAATGTTACAGTGGCTTGACATGTTCCTGGACTGCAGAAATATAATGCCAGGGTCAAGATTTTTGGGAAAGGAGCGGTTGTGCTTTTTTCCTGACAACTGACTTCACAGACCACAAGCGGATGTTTTACTCAGTGTTTCCTACTGAACATGGCAGAGAATGAGAGAGAAAGAATGTGTGCATAAATATTCAGTTTTACTTAATGTTATACTATTACAAGAAACCCATGTACCAAGTGTATGAATGAATAATGTATCCCAACATGTAAGTGGGCAGAGGCTAAAAGGGAGATTATAGTTTCTACCAAACGGCATATACATAGAAAAAAAATGCACAGTCTGATAGATGATGAGATCACTCGCACCTCGCTGAAAAACTGCCCCTTTGCACCTTTTTTTTTTTCACACTCTTCACACACTTACTCCCAATCACAGTCATGGAAGGCTGGAGGAAAAGCAAGGCAAAACCCTGGGCACATCACTGGTTTCTCACAATGCTAACAAATATAGACAGGCAATCACACAGTCACACCTAGCAGCAGCATATTGCCCCGCATGGTTGGCATGGAGTGCCGAAAGAAAGAAAAAAAAAGCAAAGATGGAGAAAACCAAGACGAAAGTGCAAAAACTTTCTTGCTGTAAGGCAGCAATTCTCAGCATTGATCCACCGTGCTGCCACCTTTTCTTACTGAAAAGACTAGCCAACTGCACAGGAGTGATTGTCTCTTTCGGACTTGAACCGACGACTGAATTTGGCACGATAAGGCATGTAGCAGACCCGAGGGTGTAATGCACAACAAACTGTCCTTGATCTAATGTCACAGTAAGAGGTGGCGTTTGGTTATTTTCCATCAAGTCCAACTCAACTCAAAAATGTGTTGAAGTCACTTGGATGTTTGACCTTCACTGTGCAGAATGATGTATGTGCAGAGTCAGACACTCGAAGGCTGTTTACATATTCGTCTGCTAAAAGAGGGAAAGTTACTCTGCTCACCTTCAATCTGAGTTTAAGACCTTTATTGTACGTGAGAGCAGGATTTATAACATCACCACTGGTTTGGCCTATCAGTTTAAAAAAGGAGAGAACACACCGTTCTTTGTTTACCGCGCTATTCCTCATTCCTCTCTTTTTCTATTGTGTGAGCCAATGTGGGAAACCACTATGTCCAGCCGTTTCCATTAAGATTATTTTCTTAAAACATTATGTAAAGTGTTTATTGTTTTTGTTTGGAGCAGCAGCCAGGAACTGCTGTGGCAAGTTTGGACTAACCTTGGGGTGTACGCCTGAGTGCATGCTGGACAGCCACTGTTGATTGTTGACTTTGGTTTCCAAAAGTGTTTACTTTTGGAAACAGAACAAAAAAAATGTTTGACAGGGGGAGACAGGCAGGGAGGGGAAGAACAGAGAACGGCAGGAGTTTAATTGAATCTGCACAGAAGAAGAGATGAGCTATAATTATAATTTCTTAACAATTATAATTTAGTAGTTACTATCATAAAGACTAGGTTGAAACCTAGTATAAAGCCGGGCCATGTCAATGTGCTAAATTGTGGCCATTTTGTCAGTGGTGGTGTCTTTAATGTGCATTTTTTATATTAAATGTTCATCTGCAATTTTCTGTGGTGGTCAGAGTAATATTTGTTCTGTGTACTGAAGTTGTGATATTTGTGTTCATAGAAAAAGAAAAATAGCAGATTTGAATATTGAGAAGCAGGTGAAAATTGGATTCAGGAAAATGCAAACAGTTTGCCCTGAGAGGCGGCACAATGTGAGGTAAAACTTTCAGGATTTTATTTAGCGTTGGAAATTTGTAAAAAAAACAAACAAACAGTAAAACCGCTTCAAATGTTGTTTGTAGTAAGACCAGAAAGATAAGCTTTTAAGAGCAGAAAAATAAGCTGATTCAGCACCATGGACAGGGCTGGAAGTCACTGAACTAACTAAGAGAAAACTGCTCTCCACTTGAATGCACTTTGCAATGTTCGCTTAGAGTAAGTAAAGGTGAGCCGCTGAGCCGCGGTCAGAGGGCTGATGGAGGCATATTTCCTGTTGACAAATAAAACAGCTATTGACAAATGGGTTTGTGTTTCATAGAAATGCTTTCACCGTATCAATTTATTCTTTTTTTTTATTCATATCGTTACTATAAGTCTACTATAAGCCTAGTAACTGATGCAAAATCCCAATCCATCTGCCTTTGGGTGATTTGGTGTGTGCGTGCGTTCATGTTGTGACGCTCTGAATTTCCTGGGGTAATGCTTTCCATTTGCTGAGCTGTCGTCATGACGTTTAACTGGGACTGACACAACTGTTTCAGAGCTATGAGACTGGCTGAGTGTGTAATACTCACCATACACAATGATCCAGCCCTTTCGCAAGTTGCATTGCTGCACATACATGAACCAAAATAGAAGGTGCGCATGGAGACGCCCACTCAGTCTGTGCGCCTAAGACCTACCGCCTTGCGCTTGACATTATTAATCAAATTTCAACTGAGGGTGCAAGTTATTTAACTGAGGGGGCAATGCATGCTTTTACATAAGTTGTGTGAATATGACAGCTACAGCAGCTGGGTTCAGACCCCCAGCGCTGGGGTTTGCACTGGCTGAATTTGAGTGGCTACACAGCCACTAACGGAGGCTGAGATCTGTCCCTGGATCTGCAGAAGTAATGCAGGGCTTTAGATGTCTCTCAGTTATGTGAAAACCGTGCCAACTGCCAAGCACTGATATCTTAATGTCTTGTTATTTAATGCAAAGATAATATTCCTCCATAAAATGAAGCTCTTCCACGGGTTTGTTGCGCTCCATTGTTGTGGTTGTTTTTTTATGGTGCCGAACTGACCCGGATGTACATTAAACATTTTTTATTTCTTTCATTAATTTAGTCAAGGCAACAAAAAAAATGCATCTCCTACTTATGAGATCAATTTAAGCTTTGGCCATCACTGCCCGCAAAAATATAAAACGTTCACCCTGCCTCTTAGGGCTTCCGTAGTTTTCTTCTTGTACTAGAATTTATTTTTTGAAACTGGTGAAAAACAGTCTGATCCTTTTAAAAATTCCAGGTATTTTTCAGTGAAATTCGGTAAAACATAACAAGTCTTAGACAGAAATCGAGTGATCAAGCGTTAATGAAGAGAGCTTTCTGAATACATCAAGGATGTCGGAGCTGGTAATTGATAACTTGGGTTTCATTTATTAATAATCAGGGAAAGGTGTACATGAATAACCTTGTAAAAAATATTGTACATCTGATTGACTTTCAAGAAGTATCCTCTGAAAGCCGTGTTAAAAAGAGCGTCCAATGCTATTGAAAGACATAAAGTTGTGGATCATAGGATTCATGAATGACAAACATTGTTCCCTGCAGGCTCTTTCTACAGTCTGGTGTTGTTTGTGTCTTGCTATTATTTATAGTGCCATGCTGATAAAATGTGAACCGTGTAAAACACAAGGGAGACAAAAAGCACCAATAAAACTACACTAAATTGAACTGCGACAAACTTGTTACAAATGTCAAATTAAAAGCTCCACCTCTTATCTATAATGCGCCTTTGAGCCTGACAGTCTGTTGTGCCTTTATCCCCTCTTTGGACTTTCAAATCTCCATTTCTCTAAGAGCTTTGAGGGCGTGTGCTCTGACAGAATGTCAGGCAATTAAACAGTCATGGCTCATTGAGCTGGAGGTGGGCCCGCTCTTCCAGGCTTCTCTATAGGCAAGAAAAGAAATGAACGCAGGCTCTCCCTGCCATCCCTTGCACATCCTTTGACTCACACACTTAGCGGTAAATCCAGACCAGAACTTCTTATGAAATGGCACCTTAAACAATTGTCATCTTTCACAAGGCTGTCACAGTCACAGGCAATTATCTTGTGCCAGAGTGTAAACATGGACAGTGTGTGGGACAACAAAGATGTACCCAGTCATGTCCCTGCCGCAAGACAAACATATAAATGCTGTCGCACTAATGATTGCACGAGGAAGCAGCTACATGTGACTAACACCTTCACAGCGTACGGCACGACAAAATAACAGAAAGCAGTTTCGATTAATACAGCCGCAGAAAGAAAGTCACTTTTCTCTATTATATGTTTGTTCTAATTCTGTACCAAGCCTCCAAGAGCTGTTTGACCATAACATGGCTGAAGTGACCAAGAGTCATAAGATAATTATGTGGTAAAACATGATTTTGGCGTAGTCACACTTGTTGAAGGACCAGTGATTATGCAGGTGTTCAATAACCTGATATATTTAGTTCTGTAGCCCATGTTGCACTACACCTTCTGTAGCAAACCTTACCTCCTGAGTTACCTCGTGTGTCTGTGTATTCGTGCCTTTGCTTGCTTTCTATATGTTAAATGTTATACTGCTGGCTGATGGACAGCTGGAGGTAAGCTGCAGGAGTGTGTGTGTGTGTGTGGTATCTATAACATATGACCTCAACCAACGTAATTCAATGTTATCTGAAATGAAAAAGCCCAGAGAACTCGGCTCAAGTGTAATGAAGTTGCTCTTTGGTAGGGAACACAAAAGTACAGAAAAGCGTGTTAAATTTAAAGAAAAGGCTTTAATCAGATGGTTATTTTATAGTGACATTGTATGTTAACGCTGTTTGTGTAATTAAATATTATCTAAGCAAACCACCACTGCCGTAAAAGTAGTTCAATATTACCACAACATCCCTGGGCCATCACTGTCTGATTATAACTCTTATCATCTTTAGTTTAGAATACTAAATGCTGACTAATACTCTACCACTGTGGCCGCTTCATTTACTGTAATCAAAAACTATTCCACAGAAGCACTCAGCATGCCAGTCTGTGAAAGGGGTCGTTTGTATTGATGAACCCAAAGAGAATTCCAGTTCCCCTCAGCATTACTGAGCTTTATAGCACGTTTCAGCTCATTGTTTTTGGTTTTAAGGCCTGCAACTTTACTGTGTTGGTTCGCTCTCAACGCTCTGAGCAGCAATGACTTTTGCAGACACACCAGGCAACTGTTTTCAATGAGAAAGTGCAATAAACCCACAGTACGCTACCGTTTCAGTGCCAAACAGCAGGGAGACACAGTTAACATCTAGCTTGAGCGTTTAGCAGCTAAAGAGCCAGATATTTCTCATGAATTAGTGGACGACAAAAAAAGAGCTAAAAGCAGAGTGAATATTTGTCAATTTGCCGAAACGATGAACTCCAAATGAATGCTAATGTCGCCCTGTTTAGATATTCAGCAGACATCTGACTGCGGCTGTAATAATGATGGGTGTGAAAGACAAATCAAGCATTTTCTTTTTCTTTCCATGAACCAAAAAAAACCCCCCCCCATTACAGCACATCACCAAAATGTCACTATGATCAGCATCTCGGGCCCACGGGTGTTGATAATAGAATTTGCTGCTCAGGTACACGGTTCTAGTTATGGCATGTAAAAGTCAGCTCCTGTCACTGAGCTCCATCTTGTGAGATTCTCCGAGCAGACTAATTGCTCGGTTATTCATGAGCAATCTGAAGCTCCCACTTCACTCCGCCATTGCAGCAGACGCTGGTTTCAACACTCCGCCACCAACTGTTCACAGCTCTCCCCTCCGCCATTTCTGACGGAGCAGGTCATCTGCTGATTGGTTGCTTTTCTCCAGGAGTTGACTCTATTAGCTGAGAGAATGAGGGGTCTCCGTCTGGGACGTGCCTATAATAGATGTGGTGGATGACGAAGGGTTGTGTTGGATCTCCAACCGAGGACACCGTGGCACGAGTTCAACAATGCCTGTTCGCAACTCAACTGTAAAATGTCGCGTTTAACAGCTGATACTTTGATGCTATATTATACCACAGTGGCCATTAGTTCCTGCAGTAGATCCCCTCGTAAATTAAATGACAAAATGCTCCTTAACAGCAGATTCCATGAGACTGGGTGACACTGAGTCCTATGTGAGATGGAAATGAGACTATGACTGACATTTAGCACAAGTGTCTCATACCACTGGGATTAACAGGTCAACGTGCTTGTTTGCTGTAATCTCCAATGCTTAGAAAACATTTCTGTGTATCCACCAAGCACACAATATTCAGACAAAATTCGTGCCTCGTCTTAATGAAACAGTTCAAAACAGTTGTGGACAATAGTCCCAGCAAAAACACGGCGGAAATAAGTATAAAATGTTGAACCTTACACTGTGTTGCATCGCATTCCAAACAATCCTCTGGTTTGCAGCATAAAAGCAGGGAAACAGAAAGTCTTAATTAATTCAGTGTAGGTGGAAGGAATCATTGACGGACATACGACGCTTAAAAGGCAACTGCTGTATATGAGACATCAAAAATGTGTGGAGAATGAATTAGATTATGCATAATTAACATTGAATAAAACAAAAAAAAAATGCATTTATTGTTGTGGGACTCCAAGAGCCAGATGGCAAGAAAAAAAAATGCTGCTTTTCAAATTATGTATTCATTTACCAAAAAAAATCCCATTATTAACCTGACACAAAGCTTGATTTAGCATGTTTTAAACACTGTGGGCGAGACTGAATTAATACATTTGCTACCTTTCAAAGGTCAATAACGAAAAAAAATACTTTTGGGGTTTCTGATAAAAGTAGCTCTAAACACTTTACTTTGAAAAGGGCTGGAGGAGAGAAAGGAAGGACACTGTGTCTGCAAAGGTAATCCATGATGAGAACTGTCTCTCAGCTGAATTGGTCTGTCAGCTCTGTGTTAACCTTTAGCCTGATGCAGCATTTTAGGTTTCAAGGTTGTTTGAGAATCCATGTATCAAGATCCAATCCAACAAACATACAGCTAATCTGATGGAAAATAAAGGTGTGCTTTACAGCAAACAATTGATATGGTCAGCCTCACAAAATCTATCCATCTCTTCTTTCATCCCTTTCTTTTCTGTTTGCCAAGTACACAGAGATGAGAAGGGCACTGAACGCAGCGCACCACACCACACCTTCCACTGCCCTCTTGGGGTAAAGCTGTTGATTCGTTAACAAACACAAATCGATAGAGGGGCCTGAATGGAGGACAAGTACAAAGAATTAATTTCCGGCTCCAGGGGCTTACAACAGCAAATCAACGGCTTTAATCAACAGTGTCAAGTCAGAAAGACAAATGATGTTTACACTGAAGCGGTGTCTCGCCTGAAAACAGCAGCATTGACTCGGTCTCCTTACCAGTCTGTCTAGGCTGGTGCCAGCTGCAGTGGTGGGGCGCTCCTCTGGGCTGTAGGGCCTGAAGCGAGCGTTGAACACATCCGAAACACCACGGGTAGACCTGGTCATTCCTGCGGGTTTTGGCTGGCCACAGCCTTGAAAAACCTGCAATTACAAAAACATGGGCACCCACTTGTCAGGGGGTTAAATTACTTGGGAAGCGGAAAATAGGCGAAACATGGTGTTTTGTTAAGGTCCCATGAAGTCGCCCCACATTACCAGCGTGACAGTGCTCTTCATCAAGTTGAGGTAACCACGTTGATATGTGATTCAACTAGCTTTTTTTTTTTTTCACCAATGCTATTTAGGATGATAGTTAAGTTTTTTTACGGGCTTTTGGGGAAAATACCACATACACTTAAACCATAAACAAAACTGCATCTGTTGCATGGGAAAAGCGAACAGAGTATTTAGCTCCGAATGAGAACAAGCATCCAAAACTGTGTAGGCAGAAAAAAAACCTTCACAACCACCTACATTTTTTTTTCTTTCTGACTACAATTTTGTGGGCAAAGAAAAATGCAGTAAAACACAGGAAACACATTAACTACTGTTAGTTGAACTAAGATTATCTGGCCAAATTGAAACATATAATTCAAATACAAGGCCTAAAATTGGACATAATGAGAACATGCTGTACTACACACCTTAGATACGGCCCAGTATGACTTAAAGAAAGCTTAGTTTTGCTTCACGTCGGACTTCAACAGCCTGTCTGAGGTGTTACTTTTGTTCTCTGGGGAATAAACCTAATTGACATACCCTGTAGGAGACCTGGGCACTGTTATCTTGCATATTCATGATGGCCTCTGAAATCTTGACATCAATAGGCTCCATGACAGATTCGATGTTGAAAGGTCCCTCCAGCCTCTGTGCCACCAGCAGCAAGGCGTCTGTCATAACAATGGTGAGAAAAAGGAGGGGTGTGTGAGGGAGTGAGGAGAGCAGAGATGCAAACAGACACTCAGTTGAAGAAACACTTTTCTCTGGTATCTAAGTGGTCAAGCCCTTAAATACAAAAATAACTTTCAATATGGAAATTATTGTCAGGATTTTTTAAACACAAGACAGGATGCGCTGTGTGATCTCGATCTAGTGACACGTCCCTGTCCTGTATGATGCAGCAGGGAACACATGTTCACAAGTTTCATTTAGAAGTTCACTGACAATGTGGACAACACGATCATAAAACACAAGACGAAGACGATTGCGCACACGTCCCTTGTTGTTTCTGTACTTGCATGTATTTTCTGTACCTGCTAGTAATTGCTTGCATTTAATTTAGTTAATATGGGTTTTCTGTATTTGCTTGTGTTTCCCATGATTTCCAGATGCAATGCATAAGTTGTGAAACTGCTGTGAATGTTCAGTTGTTTCTGATTTCTCACATGGTTTATGTTTTCTGTGGCTGTGTCAACTTGAACAGGAAATACAAAAAAAGCAGGTCCACTCCACAGACAACTTGCTGTTTTAATTTCCATATTGCAGACATTTATTGATTTAAAACTTTGTTAAATGCTACAATGCTATGCCTACCAATCAGTAGAAAAAACAATTATTATTACAAAAGATTTATTGTCAACTATTTTGATAATCGTTTTAAGTTATTTTTCGTCCAAAATGACCCAAATTTGTTACATATTCTCAAATGTTGCTGTTAAACTGAAAACTTTTGGGCTTTTGGTTCAAGTTGGATAAAACACGATACTTGAAGACATCACTTTGCACTCTGATGAATTGTGATGGCTGTTCACTACTTACTGACATTTAAAAGACTACATAAATAATACACTGGAAATGAAAATAATCCTTAGCTTCTTGTCATTGTTTCACAAAAGGTCATAGCTTGAAACAGCAAACTGTTGTGTCTTGCCTTCTGATTACTAAACATTATTGTCAATTACCTCCGTCTCCTTATCGCAGTCCACCAACACACATTCATGAAGCATGAATGCTTCTTAGGCCAAATTAAATTTTCATGTAGATAAATGTAATCAAGTCAACAAAATGTTGTTATGCCGCATGCAACAAATAGCGCTGACGACTCATTGATTTAATAAAACTTTTGAAAGCCAAGCATTTATTTACATCCGCTGCGGGCAATGAATGAATATAAGGTCAATGTCCCGTTAATGTCCTTGTGTGGACACAAGCCAGAAGTCCTTGTTGAAAATGAGACACTCACCATCATCATCCTCGCAGAGTCTAATTGATTTCATCACTGTCAAAAAAAAGATGTTGCATTTAAAATATTCAATATTTACAGCTGTGAGATGGTGAAGAATTCACAGTCGCTCAAAGTAGTGAGGCAACAGCTCAGTTACCAGCCGTGACAGCGACTGTCTGTCTGTCTGTCTGTCTGTCTGTATGTCTGTCTGTCTCTGTCAGTCTGTCTGTCAGTGGGCAGATTATCTCACTCTGATAGCGTCGCAAATGTGCAGGATGCAGTCACAAAACTTGACAGGTGAGTAGTTGAGATCAAAATGAAGGTTGAGTTCAAAGATGGCTGTGGTCCGAGCAAGGGGGGCGAAGGAGCCAACCCACACACACACGCACACACACACACATTTTTGATGGCTATATTATCAGTAACCACCAAGCTCCCCAAAAATGCGGTGCCACCCCCACCTACTTGCACGTGCTCGAAGAACAAACAACAACAACACTTAGAAAGGCAGCCTGCAGCCTGCAGCTCAAAGACAACACACGTAGTAGCCTGAAGCGGCACTATCTCAGACACCATGGCCACTGATGACAGAGAAACAACACAACTGGAAAATCCTCCTGCTTATTGTTTTTAATTATGTTTTAAATAAATTATATGAATGTGACCATATGGCCTTTGTGTTGTAGGCCTCCATTCCCCCCAAAATATGGTGGATGTATCAACGTGACATCATGTAGCCCGTCTTTTTAAATGTAAATGACCGTAGTCAGGGCATAAAAACTTCAGATACATGTTTAATAGATATTAATGTTGGAAATAGTTAACCGATTTATTTATTGGACAGGGGAGCCGATGCCAATTCTAAATACTTTTTAATAAGCTGTTGCCCTTTAGCGGTTAACTTTGTTAATTGATATTGCCATGAAACAGAAAGAGTGCTAAAGTGCTTTCAAGCCCACAGGGTTTATACTAATGTGCCAAAAGTCTCAGTAATGGCAGTTCTGCACTTGAATGGCGTGCCACAGGGAGTTGGACATCACCAAACCACAACTCCTAACTGAGATCTGGAGACAGTACTTACGGAGTCTGCCAGGAGATGTTTCTCCATCCATAGACCTCCCAGCACAAGACCTCACCAGCACCGTCGTAATGACTCTACAATTATGTCTTTACTAAATAAGGTCATCCTATCATTTGGAGACTACAGAAACAATGGCCTCGTACGTGCTTGCAACTGCTTTAACAGTGTATTTAATCTGCACTAAAGCGCAGCAATCAGAGATGAGGAAAATATCTTACATATTTATTTTGGCCTGTTGATCCTATCACCCCATCATATGAGAAGCTGTTAAGACATCTATAAGCAGTGACATACACCTGTGTGAAAACCCTCAAAACAATGGATATTAATTAATAAAAAGCCAAATACACTGTGTAAAAGCTAAAGACTTTTTTAAAGACTTTAAAAAGTACACTCCACTTCTTTGAGCCTGTCCAGCTTTTCATTCTTGTGGGACCTGAGATCCCTAATGGCAGAGGAAAAGCGGCGAGAAACATTAGCCCCGGCTCTGGCTCGATTTCGTTTCCAATTATGTCGAAGTCTGAGCCTTTGAAGGGCTCTTCTGTTTGTTAACATAGAACATTATAATAGCCTGTGATGCTTGTTAGGGCCAAATGGTTTTCTAAAGGAGCACTTCAATCGCACCACTGTGCGGCCACATTTTCTAAGTGCAGATGGCCCCTGTGCCAGCAGAGAAATCATGAAATAAAACGTTGATTTACTACTGCGTGCCTATTATCATTGATGCTGATCAGCTGCAATGATGTGTTTCTTGACACTGAACTGCAATTTAGGCAGAACGCTTTCTTTGAATTCTTTGAAAATAATTTGAATTTGGCATTGCTATATAGCTTTCTGTTTAATCTGATTATGATGTAAATTCATTCAAGTGCCTCAGGTGTGTCTGCTAACTTGATAACAAACACACATACAATCTCAATTTAAGCGTGAGCTTAAAAACTGTCAAGTGCAAATACTAAAAATTTAGGTCATAAGAGCCAACTGGGAACAACTCATATTTCATAATAGGAGAAGAGAAGAGCGCCTCGAGCATCAGAGACGATGGAAACCATGGTGACTTATCTGCAACTTATCAGATGGGCTCAAAAAACAGAGGGAGCCAGGAAGTTTGTCTTCATACATAACTGAGGCAGAGCAGACTGGGAGTGACAGGAACAGAGGGAGAGAGAAAGAAGAACGCAGGAGAATGAGAAGTGGTGCTGATTGGGTTGAGTCAAACTCTACCTACGTAGAGAATTAATGACCATCATTTATGAGGAGTGCATAAAGTCCAGTCCGCTGTGGCATCGCTGCCACTCTGAGCCAAATTGTCCCTGCATCACTCTTGCAGCAGCGAGATAGGCCACTGGCCAGCCGGAGGAAATCTTTTTATCATCATGACACAGCCATGCAAATAGACACATCTTGTCCTATTCTGAGCCGAGGGTTTTTAAAAACAACAGACACCATGCCGTGAAACCACAGCGTGATCTACACATTTTCTTTCATATCAGAGGCTAATGTTTCAGTTTGTGATTTGCTTATTTGCGCTGTCTTGCTAAACAGCTCAAAGAAATCTGAGGAGGTAATATTACTCTGGGCCTCTTTATCGAGATTGATGTCCACTTAAATTCAGGCTATGTCAGCCAGCGGCAACCTCCAGCAGACAAGGACAAATAAGGAAAGTGAACAGGCCCATCTATGGCTCTTTGCCTGTGAAGAGCTCCACAGAATGAAAAATGGCTCTATTGTAATTTGGATTCTGTAAAGCATAGCTCATCTGTGGTTCAGTCGACCAACTAATGGTGCTATATGAAATGGTATAAAAATGGATAGCAAAGAAAATGATGTTACTCATGTTACTCTTTGGTCATACTTTGTCCTGATCAAAAAAGTCCTTGAACAAACATATATGTGCACGCACAAAGACACACACACACACACACTCACGCACACACACACACACATAATGTTAAAAACAAGCTTTCATTTTTAGAGTATTAATAGCGATAAAACAGAGATGGCACACAGAGACCATCAAGAATATATTTTTCTTACCAAACCTTAAAAGCTTTTTTCAAAATGATAATTTCTTCTTCTAAAAAAAAACCCTCAAACACAATAGAAGCTGAATTTCTACATGGCTACAGACGAGCTGGTGGGGAGGCTTGTCTTGTGTTTCGATAAAGCACTCACAGAAAAGGACAACATACTTAATATCAAAAGTATCTTCTGCTGATACGAGGATGTCGTGACTATATAAAAACAGTACGTATACGACTTTTTTACAAGCTTGAATGGAGCCCACAGAGGGGAGTTTATCGATGTACCGTACATGCAATCTGTTAAGGTGAAGGCATTTCTAGTTGGCTTTTACAAACACCTGCTTTCAGAACGTGTTTTGCCATATAATGGCCATGCTGGTCTCTCAGTCAGTCAACCACTGAGGTCCAGACTGAAATATCTCAGATGGATCGCCATGAAACTTTGTACAGACATTCATGTTCCCAAGAGAATGTTTCCTAAAGACATTGGTAATTCCCCGACTCCCCCCAAAAGCACCATTTTTCCCTTTTCCAGTGAGATATCTCGAAATTTACTACTACTTTATACAGACTAATATTTCCAAGACAAAGCATCCTGACAACGTTTTGAGTGAGGTAGTGTATGTTAAGAACTATTGGATGGATTTCCATTAGATTTGGCGCAGACATCCATTTGCCCCTCATGGGGATTTGTAATAACTTTTTTCATCGAGAGTCAAATTTTCCCAATACTTACCTGCAGATCTAATGACATTCCCATCAGCCTCAGCTGTACTTTGTGTTCACGTCTAATCAGCAAATGTTGTGCTAAAGTCAGATGCTGAACACTGTTAACATGACCTGCTAAACATCAGCACGTTAGCAGTGTCACTGTTAGCATTCCAACGTTAGCATTGAGCTCAAACCACAGCTGATATTTAGCTACGTGCTTATGTGAGTGCCCTGATTAATAAATGCATTCTTTGATTTTTAAATAGTAACATGTTGTTGTTATTTCCACCAAGATGCTGGTGCGAGGGTCCCGCAAATTTAAATAGCGCAACTTAGTTTACATGGTGATTTATTCACGCGCATGATGATTGAAAGCGCATGAGTTATTTTCACATTTTTACTATTAGTATTATTAATAGGCTGATTATACCAAAGCAGGCTGTATTACATGATTTATTGGGAGAAACTGAGCATTTTGTTGAAATAGTTGACTACTGGTGTCGCCGCTAAACAGCACACTGAATAGTACGCAAGGCAAACTCATGTACAAGCCATTTACTGGAGCAGCACTGACATTGTACTGCACTGCTAATGAAACTAAGCAGCATAATCCAATAATGAGCCCCTCACAAGCAGATCTGGTTACTAATGGGGTTGGAGATGTATTGGAATTTCAGTCTATGGATGCTGACAGGATACTTTGCCCACAAATATGTTGAAGAAGTCTTTCCCCCCAGTCAGTATCCTTGTTTTCACTCTGTAAAATCCACATGTTACAGGGCACATCACCACCGCAAAACTCTGATGTGATTTTGACAGGCCAAACAAAGAAAATAGAGCAGCTCCGAGCAAAGACAATGGTAGGCCTCGCTGCTCATACATACCCCAGAGAGAATCATTGTACAGGTGGGAAGTGAGTCTGTAACGATATCCACTCAACCAGATCTTCATGTAACTGTGAGTGATTGGGCAAGCAAAGAACTGTAAAACAACATGGAAATTAATGTGTTGTCGCTGCAGATGCCTTCGCACATAAAACAGAGTGAGAGCACAATTATCATCCAGTGCTGCCTTGTGAAGGAGCACAATATGTTTCACAATATTTGTTTGATGTCTTTAGACAAATTACGTAAAAAAAGGTGACACAGGCTGGGTCATGCAATCCAGAAATAACTCCTGTGTGGAAGCTATATAATGTGATTACCTCAGCCCTTAGTTTTCAAGTTAACAGTTTTCTCACAGCTGGAAGCATAAATGGAAAAAAATACAGTTTAATTAATGTATTCTCCATTCCAAATAGTGCAAAAATGGCAATTCTAAGAATATATATTATTTAAGGGCGATCAAATATCATTTTATTCTTTTGCAAGATCAATAATCTTGTCAAGCAACATTTCAAACTCGGGGCAAGGGAATTTTTCTTGATTTTGCAGACATTCACTCTACTTTATGCTCAGTGAGAGCTTAAGTCTGACAATGCTTTGCATTGATTTCATGTTTGTTTTTTTATTCCAAAAAAACAAAAACAAAACTAGGCAGGACAAAAGCAACGCTGCGTATTTGTTGATGAACGGCACAGTCTCCACTGCAGAAACTAAACACTACAGTCAACAGGATCATTTTAAAGTTGGAAAATCTAACTGGGTTTACTTATTTATCGTAGTCATCGTACAAATTCAACAGTCTTAGTTTACCATTGAAGTAAAAAGCTTTCAAACTTCCAGTTGTATACTATGAAAGTCCCCTTTTTTTGTTTCTCTGCACAGTGTTTGTGGTGGTAAAGCCGGCGCCTGCGGGGAAGCTACCTGACATTGGTGTGTGAGTGTGTGTGTGTGTGTGTGTCAGCGTCAAAAACCTTTTTAAAGTGCTTTGGATCAAAGAACTATATAAATGTAAAAATTATAATTCTATGTTGTACTGTACGGGTGGTTATATTCTGGACCAATGCGTGGCCAGGACCAGTTGCCAGGCAACCCGCGGTGACAGCGGATTTGTTTTCATCAGTTTCTTTAAGGCATTGCTTCACAGTATGAACAGCTGGGATCATTACAGCGATCAATAGTTATCTTAAGGAAATCAAACGAGTCTTGAGTCGTGAAATCAACATTGACATATCGTGACCTTTTATTCATAAATCAGCTACAGGACGACATTATCATTCATGTGGAGGCGTGTTTCTGTCCGTCTGATGAATGTAACTCTATCATCTGCTCTCTTTTAGCTCTGTTTTTGGTCTCCACCATCTCATGAGGAGAATGTGTCTTGAGCTGTTAAATGCTCCGCTATGTTCAGCGTCGTCTCTACTGTGTGGTGCTGAGCGGCTCGTGTACTTTGGGCTTTTAGAGCTTTTTCACTGAACAATGCTTCCATGCTACAGCTGATAAAACCACAACGTGAGAGCGGTGAGAGTGAGCTCACAGCTTCTGTATAACATTATGGTTTAAAGGTCACTGTTAGGTATAAGGACGCAGAGCTTATGTCTAATTTAAAGGTATGATTTCCTAAATTGCGCTGAACAACAACAGTAATCCAG
Source organism: Bovichtus diacanthus (assembly GCA_943590825.1). NCBI lineage: Eukaryota > Metazoa > Chordata > Actinopteri > Perciformes > Bovichtidae > Bovichtus > Bovichtus diacanthus. The sequence goes on along the minus strand of CALSBV010012277.1, from coordinate 932,029 downwards.
ATTCAAGCACCTTTGTCTTGAATTTTTCTGAAGTTTCAATATTTACCATTAAGATTTTTTACTAGATATTGTGGTTTTACACTTACACATGTTACTAGTTTGTAGAGGGAGATTTTTTTTGTTGCAGTGCAGCTTTGTATTTTCTTAACTCTTTGCCCATGGGTGGTGAAAAAAGCCGCAAAGATTAGACAGTGCAAACAACCATTATAAATCCATTTAACTCCAAAGGTGTGGGTGAAATGGCTTTTAGGCACCGCTGTTCTAAATCACTGCTGTTCAAAAGCATCTATCCTCTGGATGGAAATTCTCACAGGAAGGAAAGCTTGAATAGAAACGAGGAAGCAGCTAGTTTGCAGACCGTGGCTTGACACTCGTTTTCCTTTGACATTACATCACATATTAGACGAGGCAATGATGGCCAGGCGGATGAGAAGTCTACATATTCAATCACACTTTATTCCCATGTATGTATTAAGCTCTCTGATTTCAAATCCACTGCAGCTCTTATTGCACAATCAGAAGTTTTATTAGGCAGACATCAGATGCAATGCACCTTTCTGTCTTTTTCTTTTAGGCCATCTAATAAATGACGATTATACAGGACGAGCAAACCACAGAGGCTCATTGAGAAATAATAGATAATAGACAATAATAGATAGACATACTAAAAGCAACTACTTCATAATCGTTTCTTTTAAGATTTCATGGTTCCAGTTTCTCGAATGTGAGAATTTTGTGTTTCCTTTTAAATCTTTTAATAATCTCTTTGGTTTGGACTATTGATTGGTTGGACAAAACAAGCGTTGTGAGGGCTGTGGGTAAATGTGATGACATTTCTAACAATTTTTCTAAACCAAAAAATCAATCCATAACCAGCAGATGAATCCATAATGAAATGAATCATCAGTCGCAGTCCTGTACAAAACAGTTTAAACCAGCTCCACATCAATCAGCTACAATATTTAAACGCTGCTTGAACATTAAAGAGTGAAAATATAATGATATAATAGTCAAACACTCACAAGCGCCCCTTTTTCATCGGGTACTTTTACTTTAAATAAGTATCTGATAATACTTAAGTTTACTGCAGTAACATTTCCAATGCATGGCTTTTGCTTGGGAGTATTTTTATTGTGTCTATTTCAAACATTAATAGCACTAAAATAAAGTCCTTAGAATAATAGAAAAGCCTGTTCACCAACTGTTGCCTGAGCCACATGTTCCCCTGGTGGACGAGGGTCGTTAGGCCGAGTTGTGTGGTTTGCGTTGACCTATTCAAATCTGCTGCCGACGCATGCTTAACCCGCGTCACCGTGTCGGCATGGAAGCAGTATTAGCTTGCATCAATTATGGTAAAGTGTAAAGGTGTGAGATTTATCAGTGTTTAAATTCATGCTGGGGAAAGAGCTCAATTTAAAACCCTTCAGCCTCCTCGTGAGCAGAAAATATGTTTGGTCTCTTTGCGTGGCCTGACGTTCAGCCATAGCTGTCCACTCAGTGTGTTAGGGAAGCTTTTTACACTCAATATTTTATTCATGAGGAATTTTTCACAAAGTCGAGGATTTGTTGCTTAAATATATGGCTGGTTTGCATTTTCATAAACACTGAGGAGGTTGTGGCTGGATCCAGTTACCAAGTGAAACAAATCCCCTAATTAAAAAGAAATGAGCAGATAGAATAGCTGCAGATTACTTGCAGTGTGTTGGCATGTCTCTCCGAGGAAAACACAGTAACACCAATTCAACAAGATGCAACTAAAGCAGCGGCAGAGTCAACCAGTTCACTTAGGAATGACTTTAAAGTCTCACTGTGAATATTGTGATGGTGCAGGAGGAAAAGCTCCATCACAGGTGTCAACTACCTGTCAACACAATAAAAAATGATGATGACACGAGGGGTGTAAACTGCATCGGACAATATTTATCACCAAAGCATGCGATTGGTATTAAAAACGACCTGGAAGAGTCGAGAGGAGGAAGACATTCGAGCAGACAAGCCTGATAAATAACATCAAAACAGTTAAAAACAGCCTGCTTTCAGAACATTCTTCAACAAAAAGAACGCCCGACCGGAAGAGTTTTGAAACAACACAAACAAGTAAACACTGTCAAAGTGATCGTCTTAAAACAGACACCAGTGATTTATGCAGAAAGCGTAAACGTTGTATATATATCCCAGAGGACTTGGCACGTGGTCCTGATTATGTTCGGCGTAGTTCTCAGGTGCGCTGAACAGACTGACAGCTGTTCATCGGCGAGCCACGCTTCAGTTCATGTAATTAAAATCTAATCCCACTTTTAATCTCATCAAAATGCACATGAAGTGTATTTTCTTTTTTAATTTTATGCATGTTCATGATGCGAAATAAAGGAGCATTTGTTACAAATGAATCAGATTCTGGTATTTGCAGTTTAGATGCACACAATATACTGCTAAAAAAACATAGTGTAATTAGCATCTGGTTTCATATTTAATGCCCCTGAGCAAATCTTGTGTTTAGGAGCAGATTGGAGAGAGGTCAGCAAGGATTTGTCCTCCAGTGGGAACAAACGGATTAGAGACTGACTACTCAGCAGAGCCCATTTAATCTGCTGTATGATTTATTCACATTTGATTTATTCAGTGCAACATTAAGGAAGAAATAGACATTATAGCTCTGTTTACTTTATGTTTCCTAAAACTATAGGCATCAGTTTAGCTGCTGCATGAACACATACTTAGTAACACTACTGAGCAAAAGTGTTTATATCAATGTCAATAATGAGATGACCCTCTGGAACTAAAGCTTTATTAGTTCCAGGAACAGCACCTTTCAAAATTAATCTAAAATGACAATGTGAAACAAGCGTATTTAAAACTGACATGGGCCTTTGGGAGCCTACAGTCAGCTTGTGCTTTAAATGAAATTTCTTGCTCATGTATTATTTGCTTTTCTAATTAATCTGTTGCTCAGGGGCAAGCAAAAGCAGCATATGCACAAGGACATTTGATCTTAGTGTGGTAGTAAAAGAAATCCTCACGAGACGCGCGTGCACACTGTATCACACGCGAATACAAACACAGAGGAATGATGTGATTTAGGATGGGATTTGTACACTGGCATTGACAACAAATAATTAATTTCAAAGAACGTGGAACACTAACTCAAAACATCCAAAATGAGAAACTTAAACCAGTTGTTTTTTCCTGTAAAAATGCACAGCAGAAGACGAACACGAGCACACAAATACAGGGGTTATACGTTAAAAGTGAAGCACGCTGCTGTTGCAGCTTCCCTCATCGGTGACACACTTATATCAGCTACATGAAGGTGAGACCTTGGGTAATGTGACCTGGGCCATTGTTTTTGCTCAAGTTCAGCCACAAGTTGGAACTCATTAAATCAGAAGGTGTTATTTCCTGCAAGTGGCGTTGTTCAGTGAGAAGGTGTTAGAGGGGAAAAAAAATCGTTGCTATCGTGGCCACAGCCTCTGGGTTTAAAGGATTTCTCACTCTTTGGATGGATTAATTTTCGCCGCCCCAATATCTTGTCTTCTCTGGTCAGTGGAGCAGGTATATATATGATGTTAGTCTGAATGGAAGCCACAGGAATCAAGATGAATATCTCAGCTTCATGTCTGTACCGGCTCTGTGTCACGACTCTGAGGTGCTTCACACAATTCCTCTCCGAGCCCTCGAGCCGAAGCTTCTTATTCTTTCCCAGCGAGCTGACGCAACCCATTTCTAGTCGACCACACCTGTGCGAATGACGGGAGAGAGGGCTAACAGTCAGGTCGGAGTAATAATCATTTACTGTTATGTTGGAGAACAACACATTTGTACAGTGCCATTCATATCAGCATCATTTATGTTGCATTAGACGTGACGTTGTCTCTCTATCTGTGCGGAACATGACAGAGCCCTCCTGACAATTTAGCACCGCGAGTCAAGTCAATACCTTTTTTTGTGGTTAGACCTTAAGCTAATTGAAAATCTTTCATCCTATAATGAGCATGAAATGTCAGAGCTAGAACTGGCTTTTAATCTTCACCGGGGAACAATAATCCAATTGACAGGAGCCCTGATGAAGACAGAATGAACGCCGCTCCACGATTAAAGGCAAAAATGTAAAAATTGTCAAATTCAAGTGAAGTAAATGTAGAACTTTTTAGTTACAATGAAATAAACTCAGTCGGTCTTTGTAAGCATGCAGACGTATATTTTACTGACACTCAATGAAATATATTGTAATATATTAGCAGTTTTTAGATAGATGGATGGAGGCTAACACTACAGTACACACAGACACACAGACACACAGACACACACACACACAGACACACAAACACACACACACACACACACACACAGGTGATGCTGTTTGGCCTGTTGAATGTAAGCTGTGACAGGTGTTTCTTAGCAACCAATTTTCTACGGCTTTAAGAGCAACAGGAGCATCTGCAGCGGATTATTTTTGGAAAGTTTTAGATCACAGGATCTTTTTTAATTATCGCCTGGTCAATAAAATGTCAGAAAATAGTGAAAAATGCAGACAATATACTGAGGTCCAAGGTTATACATAATGGTGGACATATTTGTTTAAATCAAATTGATAGTGACAATTAACTAATTTTCAAAATTGCTACCGATTAATTTTCATCATGTCTTTAGCGCTTAACGTTAACCTTTTGATGAAATAAGGCAATAATGTATATAATATATTAAATACATGCCTGGGTCAACGAATGGTCACAGGTAAAGGAGACACACCATCATCTTCTGCTCTACAAGTTGACATTCAGAACTATATATGTGTATATATATATATATGTTCGATTAAGGACATATCATTTAGAAGTATGGTCATTTTACTGTACAATAATCTCAGTGGATTTCTTGAATGTTTATGATATTGGTTCAATCACTGCAGCAGTCATGGATTCAATTATGAAAGGCTGTGCATTGCTATCATATACATCACAAGCCCGGAAGATGATCTATTTATAATGTTCTGCTGATATGCTATAAAGCCATAAAGAATTGCTAATTGCTAATATGACAATGTAACTTGATTAAGTAGAAATTCATCCGGAAAGATTAACTAGAATGTTTTTTTTTCCCACAATCTTTACCCTGTTCTACATTAAAATCGTATTATATACAGTAAAGTACATAGTGCATTGAATAAATACAAGATAGAAACTCAAACAAATGGAATGTTGAATAAAAATGATTAACAAAGAAAGGCATGCACAAACTGTATGCAGAGAGATTTATATATATATTATATATATGTCAAATGCAAATCCTGTAAGAGAGAATGAGAGACTGTGGGCCAACTCATGTTTTTATCTACTCTTATCTGCAGTTTTATCAACTCAACACAGAACACAACAGTCTTCCAGGAAAGAGAAAACATGGCATCCTGTGGTTCTTTTCATTTTATTTAATTTGTCATGTACTTGTGCGCTGCGTGTGTCTCTGTACGCTGCTTTCCACAGTAAAGAGCATAAATAGATTGAACATATTATTTCACTCTGATTATAATAAAGTATAATCCTCGTGTTGATTAAAAAAATATGTACTCTAAACATATGGAGAATGCTCAATTATTTGAAATATATAATAACGTGGAGTGAGCGAATAAAATCTGTAATTATGTTCATTTTCATTATGATCACTTAGATATGGAGTGAAACATATCAGTAGTAGTTGGTGAAGCTTAATTATGAAAAAAAAAATAACTCTAAATATGTTTGGATAATTATATACAGTATCAAAATGATAATTGCATAAAGCAGATGGAGTTGACTTTTAACCTAAACCTGCATCAAGCTGCTCAACGCGTCTCAGTGTTTGTCGTTAAAACTGCAAAATATCTAACACACATAAACGACTAACAGCCTCTTTGTGATTTTTTTATTCAACAAACTCTTACTGCATATTTGAAATAGTATAAGACGTCCATCGATCTGCAGTACACACACTACCTTTAAGGTCTGCACACTCACTGGAATCTGCGTTTATGTGTCAGGTTTTGAGCGGTTGCTAAACTTTATTAATGTATAACGTTTATTGTCCACTTTACAACTTGTGGACTTCCAACAACTTGTCCTTTCTTCTTCCACACAGCAGCTGCTCTGCTCTGTGCTTGTTAAACACATAAAGACATTGAGTGGATCATGCAAACACGTCTGCGTCCACGTTATATATTACTACTCCACGATATTAGTGGCTGCATGTATGCACAAGCAAATGTTGCTTTGTAAAACAAACAAAGCTACCCCTGACCTCAATGACTGCTAAAATAAAAAACAATAAAAAGAGGACCTTTGCTTTGATAGATATGAAATAAAGACATCGTTGAGAAAATATAATGTTTTTATGCCCTTCTCTTTTTCATCCCTGTAGTATGTAACTCATTCCCCACCTTTGTCCTCAAAGTCTCCATCAAATATACCTTTAAATCTCCATAAGGACAGTATTTTTAATAATAAAACCGAATGGAATGACTGTAAATTGAAAACGTTGGTAATGCTGCTGCTCCCACTGAGCATCAGCTCCTCTATCCTCTTTGAGCTGCGCATTGCTTTGGTTCGCTGGTCCATATAGTCCCAGTGGTTCTCACAAAGACTGGCACAAAGACTTTGGCCAGCTGCTGCAAGGTCACGCGCTTGTACTAGCTGGTTGTACACTTCATGCCCACTGTGAAATGGCCAAGTGCCAAAGATAACGAAGCACCGGTGAGGAGGACGGAACATCCAGCAAGCCAAAGAACCAACAACAACCCGATTACGAGGACCAAACATGAGCTAAAAAGAGAGCGAACCTGAAGGTGCAATCATCACATGCTCAGAACCTGCTGGACATGTAAGTAGGCATTTGTTTGCAAACACACACTTGATCAGTGGATAAAATGTGAGGACTCTGTTGCTGCGAGTCTTAAGTCCCAGTGAAACGCAGTTAGAGCGTATTTAGCTTCTGTTATGTGACACGTTTCCCAGTGAAACAGAGTATGTGAGCAGCAGAAAAAAAGTCAAGAGGGATTTGATCAAATCTATCCGGGATTTGATCGCTCAAAAGTGACCATGACTTGCGAGCATTTGGAGAAATCCTCAATGTACGATCAGGATGTGGAGGATGAGAGGAAATGATTAAATACGATCTCAGCCACAATGTAAACACCAAACTTTTTGCCAACAGACAAGTGAACACACACCTCCGACCTGTGATATCACTCTAGCGATTACAACCAACGAGCTCAACTGGGTTTTATACGACGGGAGGGCTTAGCTAGTTGTCCCACATCATGTTTGATTGGATACATTAGTAAAAACACATTGGTACGTTCATGAATTGTGAAGAGAAGGAAGTATAAACGCACAAACTCGCTTTTTTTGGTCATATATATTTGGCATAAAACAACAGGTAACCAAACATGTAATGACAAAGGATTTTAATTCTGAAAAAAAAATTAAAAAAGTCAAATCTGCCATAACATATTTGCTTTATAAACACAATATGTTTTATTTGACTGGCATGGAACAGCCAGAGCTCCTTCTCCGAGTCACGTTTCTACTGTCACCTCTTTATCTCAACCCTATATCTGTCTATCTAAATGAAAGACTCAACTGTCTTAGGCCTCCTATGAAATGTTGAATAAATCTAGAAACATTACATTCATATTTGTACTTTTTTGTCTCTGAGCTGAACAAGTTCCCATTGAACTTCTGCTTACAAAACTTGACACTACACGCTGTGCGCTTCTGCCCTATTACAAGTCCCCATTTAGCCCAGCAGGAGAGCAGAATCCCATGAATAAAATCTTTTCATGCAAGAAAAAAACGTTGATAGAAAAATGACTAATAAAGCCGCCTCTTATCCGAGGGCCTAATGTGTGTCAGTGGAAATGATGTTGTCAAAAGATGATAACGCAGCACCAGCTGTAACCCCTCTTAAAATAGAAAGTCAAACTCGAGAACATAACACACCTATTTCTGTAATCTTACAGACTTACACATCGATCCAATTGAAACAAAACCATTGTAAAAGGCTTTACTGTAGCTACAGAATTGTAGCTTGCTTAAAAGGCCAACACCCCAAGTTATGAAAATAAAGAAAGATAAGCAATATCTAGTTGTGAAATTTAACCTGCTGGACATTTTTGAGAGACAAACTCACAAACCACATAAATTCAGTTGGTTTATAAAGTAAAAATATTTCAGTGCTGGTTCCGCTTCGCAGTTTTTCGGTTTCCTATAAGATTTAAATAATAACAGCCTTTCTTTTGCGACTATAATACATCAGCCTCAAAGTGCCAAAGTATTTATCTTTCAACGCAAATATGTTTACTCTGTCATAAGCATAAAAGACAAAAGATCTAAAGCCACATTAAGCAATATTTGTGATATTAAAGTGGAATCCAGTTACTCCCTAGTGTAAAAGCTTTTGCAGCTCTTGCCTTCAGCTCCTGATTTAAACTGCTTTTTAGCTCATTGTCACACAGTAGTTTGTTGGTCCAAAACATGCAACTTAAAAGATTATGTTGCTTCTCTGCACAGTTCAAACTGTTTTATAGTAATTAATGTTACTTGCTGGCTTCAGTGTGCTATTGAAATGCAACACGGTGAAAAACAAAAGAAACGGTTGTAGCTGTCACACAACAGTGAATAAGAAAATTGAATCTACAAATGTCTTCATTATTGAGAGTGCTAATTTGAACTGCTTTTTCCCCATATTCACCACATCTATTGAACCCATTTAACCATATTGTAGAGCCATACATCCAGGCATGAATGCATAGAAAAACCTCTTAATAGTTCTAATGGGAAATATGGGAAACAGCAGCCACTAGGTGAAAAGCAGCTGGAGTGATGCTTGAAAAGACTTACCAATGTACAGGTTCCACTCTGGATCCAGATCAGCTTGATTGGCCAGACAACCCTTCACGACATTCAGGCAGTAGTTCTTACAGGGTTTTACTGCTGGCATGCCCTGACAAAAGGGGCAGTACAGCATCTTGGTCAGCGCTCGAATACATGCTGGAGTGCTGCTTACCTGCAAGAACACAGAGTGACAGCAGCCATTAGCACCGTGACCCATAATAATTGTAATTACACTTTGTCATTTCGTAATTACATCAATTCCAGGAGGATTTAAATGTCATTTTTCATTTTCTTTTTACTTAATGTTACTGAACGCACCACAACTGAGGATTCTCGGCCATTTTTAAGTGAGTAGCTCCTGTGTGATCATTGTCAGACAATTTAACCTGCATTTAAATGTCAAATATTAAATAAAGACAAATATTTATACGCCCACTCATCAGCCAGAGCTGTCAAGCATTTTATTCATCTTTCTCTGTTGTTTATTTCCATGACTATACATAAAAACAAAATATGATGTTATTGTGTGACAGGGGGAGTTTGAAGAGGACGGTAAAGTTTCATCAGTCATCACACACAGCAGGGGACACAAAGCACCAGCTAATAAATAGCACACGCTTTAGACAAGATTAAACATACGTACACTGACAATTGTGTTATCACAGAAAATGACTCCACAGCAATGAAGAAACAAGCAATAGGCCTTAAACCGCAGATTGAAATATACCACTGCGTTGTAGGTAACTGGATTAATGTGTGGATAATAAAGTAGAATGGTAATAGAGTGGGCCTAAAACATCTACCACAGATATTCAAAGACCCTCTAAAAACAGGACATTTACGGAAATTGATTTAGAAATGCTAAAACTAAATAATGTATTTCTTGACATTTGATCAATACCGTCTTGCTTATGATGTGTTTAAGAGCTCCTTGTAAAGATGTGCCTCAGTTCCCAAGTCATAAATATGACCTATGGAAGCACGTTCATGTGGTTTCGGTCAGAACCGCAGGATTATGCTAGTGGGTGAAATTCAACAATTGAATTCATAATGCATTAGAAGAGAGTGGAAAACAACATAAGGAGTCAGTTAAAAAAATGAGCATTTGAATTTATACATAGACTGTTGCTCTGTTAATCCAAAAGCAAGTTCCCCACATCACAACTCACTGATGCTTTTCAGGACAGATTATCATTTTAGACACAATGAAAACCACGAGAAAGATGTGCAGATCTTTACACACCCGTGTCTTTTTTTCGGGAGAAGAAAAATTCGAAGAATTTGCAGCCTCGTGTGGCACATTAAAATGGTGCGGATTCCACGTAGCTGATTTAAAGCAAGTGTCTCGCTAAGCCATGCTCTTTTCTTTAAAAAGATCAATGCTTCAATGTACGAGCGTCTGGGGATGGAGAGTGCTGTGTGTTGTTCAAGTTGCAAAGCCCTCGTAGGCTAAAATCACAAATTCCATTTGTGTAATTTTTGTAAATAAAATGGACTTGACTTGGCTGGTGTGACTTTGTCCAGCAAACTACAAAGAAATGCTTTCATCCGTCTCAATTAGGAGGTATCGTGATAGTGAGGGAACAAAATCAGCTGTTCTCTCCTGTGTGTGTACCAAAGGGGAACATCTTATCAGTGATTGTTTGTTTTGCCACGGGTAAGCTAGTATGGTGACATTTCAGATAGCAAATACAAACTTTACTGCGTGACCTCGTAAAGCTGATTTTATGAGGTGATTTCTTCAGAGCAGGCGGCACTCAAACGCTCGAAATGTTTGAAATTAAAGGTGCAATGGGTAATTCTGAGCCACCTGCTCCAAAGGAATAGGGGGCAGTATTTCCCCCTCTACTACTGGGTCCATACAATCTAATCCATCAATCATGAAAACCATCATTAAAACACAAATATAGTATGTTAACCTGTTTATATTTCAGTTGTAGTAGTTTGTCATAGTATTGTCATCGAGTATTATGGTGTATTCTGTATATTGTGTATTGTATTCTACAGCTATACATCTCTCTTCTAGTGTTGATATCATTTACTGTGTATTTCTTCTGTCTCTCAGTTCATTGGACCAAACTGCTATAAATCTGAGAGCCGGTCTAAATATCGTTGTTATTCTATAATCTACACATGGGGTTTAGATACATGTGTGTTTGCTGTGGCACTGTGTACGGTGACATTACGTTTTGATAGTTTGCATGTTGGATTGGGTCCGTGGGCGGCAGAGACGAGTGAACACATCCGGCTCGGATACGGCGGCCGTATATCCCAGCACCGGGAGCGACAGCCGCCTGATGGAGCGCCGGGTCTAATCTGTGTGACGGCAGCAACGGAAAGTTTGACGATCCGGCGGGAGTCTGTTAAATCAGTGTTATCTGCTCGCTGCTAACGGAAGATCTGTCCGTCTCCCTCGCACACTCTACTCCCGGAGGAGCGGCCTCCTGGCAGCGCTGGGGACCAGGCGAGGCTTCGAGTCCTTTTCTCCTTTCTGCCACTTTGGATTTAATCAAAACAAACTAACAAAACGTGAAGGGATGGTGGATGTAATGTTCCCTAATGTAATGTCAGGCAGCTTCTTCTTCTCCCTCTGTACTGAGGGCAGACTGGAGCTGCAGTGACTCGCTATTCATCCTGGACATTACGGGCCGGAACTGTCAGTGTCAGGCGAGACATAGACATCTGTGACATAACAGATATAATCAATTCATTGTTTTAATGCTTTAAGTTTAAATGTTGGCTGATCTTACACAGTGAACCTTTAAAGCTCCTGGGTCGCAGCTAATGGACTTTTGTTTGTGTTCCATGAAGCACCAACAAGCATCTTATAAAGTACCTTTCAGGCTGAAAACCCACCTTTTCAGACTGCACCCAGCAATGCCATGCAAGACCTCCCTAATGTCTAATTTTCAACAAATAAAAACATTACTCCAAGCACGTGTACCGTAGTGCTGGAGACACTCCTGCTGTCTTTGTTTTTAGAGGGGACGCACGAATAATTTTGAAGATATCCAGCTCTTGTTCAACAGACGATGAACGCACTGCAATGTATTGCATTGCCTTATGTTAGTATGCGAGGATGAACACAAAACGTCATAGGTTTCTTAACTTAATGACATATCTGAAGCCACACAATGACAATGAATGAGTTTAGTAGACAAATTAAAAAGTGAATGCAGCTGCATTAGCAGGATAGGGAATGTACATTTTCTGTCTCTAGAAACCTATGAACCTGTTAATATCTTTAAAGCAGAACAACCTAAAGGATTGTTGTGATGTTGTTGCTAGGCAACTTTGGAATCTAACGACAGTTGGATAATTATAAAAATCTATTTTTCTCCAGCTGACTTCTCCAATGTTACCGACACAAGCTTTAAATAAGTATTTAGTAAAAAAAAAAAAAAAAGTGATGTTGTTGTTATGCCTGAACCATGGAAAACTAAAGAGCATTGAGTGAAGTGAGTAGAAAATATACACTTGCTGAAAGTTTCACTGCGGGCATCTGTAATAACTTATGTATCTATAAAGCAGGTCTCGAAGCAATGTTACAAAGTAGTTTGCAGTAAAACACGTATAATACAGCGAGAGATGGTGAAAAAGTAAATAAAATAACGGATGAGAGGAAAAATTCTCCCCCAAAAAAGAAAAGAAAGACTGAGAGGCACAAACAACAAAGACCCAGACACTCTTTGTAACAAACGCACTTTTTTCTATTCTAAATCAGACAGGTAAATGTGGTGCAGAAAAGTTAATTAGGGTTAATTCTCTTGGAATGTGAACAGGCAGGCGGGAAAGTCTCAGCTGTAGTCGGTGGATGTTTCGCCTGGTAAGACCAGAATGAAAATACAATTAGAGAAATGCTATGACCTTGGTGACGTGTTCACCTTGTTACTATTTATTATTTATTATGCAATGCATCATGTGCAATACGTCCTTTTACTTTGTATTATTGTTACTCCCACACTTACATTATTATGCTGCTACTTATTTTACTGAGGTTGTGTTACATTCTTACTTATACTTATTTTGTATTTGCCTCTCTATCTGCACTGTCCCTTTGCTGTTGTAGCTCTGTAAATGTCCCCACTGTGGGACGAATAAAGGATTTCTGATTCTGATTATGACGTGTGTTAATGTTTAATGTCCCTCTTCCTCAGCCCGGTGCTTAGTATCATAAAGAGAGGACTGGAGGTATTTGTGCAGCTCCAAAGAGTGAAGGAAGGCTGAAACACAGCGCTGTGACTAACAGGAAACATTCACACGTCACCTCGCAGACAGCTGGTGTGACTTGTCACATACTTACTTGACTTGAATTCTAAAAATGCTCCTGCCAGCACCTTCAACCTTACACAGGTGACTGCAAAGTAGACAATACTCATGACGACAGATAGGGATCGTTATAATAATAATAATAATTAATATATATTATTTTTATTTTTTGTAAAAAAAATATTGTCAATAGAAATGATGTCAATAGTATAATTGCAATAAAAAATGTATTTAAAAAAAAGTATTTTATCACAATTCATCACATTAATTAGTTATATAGTGGTATATTTTAAAATGTAAGACAATATTAATGGTATTTTATGAATAATATTATAATTCTACACACAAATACAGTTTAGTGTAGTATGTCACCTTCCATCACTTTTGAGTCATAAAAATATTCCAAATAATAATAAATTATTAATGTATAATTTTATCAATGTAAAAATTATTCTCATTGTATCGTATGAAAATAGAAATGCAACTGAGTGACTCCTGTGGCAATGGTTCACTTATATGGGAACGTACACAGCTGGGAAATATCAGAACATTTCCATTGTACAAAGTTCATGCAGCCTAAAACAGTCACTGTGCCTTTAATGAAACGACAGCACACTGTTGAAACATTACTAACACCCGAACCATCTTACTACTTTGAGTGTATTCAGACAACAAAGTTGTTCGTTTAAATATTCTAAGTATCAATAACCAGACAGATGATTACGAGACTTTAATCGCTTCTGATAAACACAAGCAGATGTACTGTTTGGGTAATGATCTGGGATAAGTATGAGCTTTGTGTGTGAGAAGCAGACTCCAAACACGAGTTTGTGCTTCCTCAAAGCTCTGCCGGGTTTTTGCGTTTCGTCTCTTAAGCTGTGAAAAGCAATAAAGTACATTATCATCTATTTTAATTCAATACATATCGCAGCAGCAATAAGCATGGATGTCACATCTTAGAAGTGCTGTGCAACAGACAACTCCAGCAGGGTGTCTTATTCCATTATGCTTACACCCAATCCTTCATGATGAGTTTATGCCCTGGGGATCAAAGGGGCTGCAGTCCCAGACACATGACCCGGATCTCAGGTCCCACTGAAATGTCAAGAGGTGAAGCTGGGACATGCTGGCTCGTGAGAAACGCAGAGTGTAACTCAGTAAACGCGTACTAACAACACATCCTCTGTGGCTGCTTCTAAATGAGCCTCACCACTACGACTGGCGAGCGGGCACATGATACACACAGTGGAGGGGGCCTGTTTAAAGTTCAATGAGTGCATCATGGTGGGGCTACACGAAAACATTTAGGATTTCTTAGATAACGCGTCTCATCCTTGGCGTCTTTCTCTTCGTTTAAGATGATTGAGTGTTGCTATATTTTCCATCGCCTTCTGTTTATATACAGTACAGCAGATCTATAAATATTTGATAATCCAATATGACTGATATCAATAGAGCAGTGAAAGGACACCAGGGCGGCTGGGGAATCGCAGCGTTATCAGAGTGCTTCTCTCAGCCCAAAGGTGGCGTGTAGAAACAGCCCTGTTGTTGTGGAGTGGGACTAAAGCCAAGCCTTAGCCTTTTGCTGTTCCTTTAATCTCACTTTGTACATGATCACAACTACACACACTCCCAGAGCAGTGTGATGTACTGCAGGAGCTCCATTAAGAACACATCGCATCAAACAGAATACTAAGGCTACAGCGTGATTAATGTCTTCTGTATTCTGGGTGAACAAATATTAGGAGACGGAGCAATAAACAATGATGGCACAACGTTTCTTTCTTTTTCTTTTTTTTTTTTTTCCTCCTTTTTCATTGTGTGGGCATTTCTCCAGAGCAATCCACGGACCCTTCAACAGTGTTTTTCTAGCCAGCACCTGAACAAGCCGCCTCGAGCCCTAAACTTCCTGAAGACATGCATCAAGCGAGCACACGGTTGTCAGAAATGTATCTGGGAGGAACTTGTTGCCAGTGGAAAACCAGGGGGGAAACGTGTGGAAAATCTTGACTTGACAACTGAGGTCAAATGCTGAATATATTCCAACAGAATCAGCGAGTGCAATCAAATGAAATATGGTTTTGTTTAAGGTTAGAAAATGAGAGAAGCAAGCAGTTGATTGGGTGTTTTATAATCCAGATAAATTCTACTAAAGTGGTGAGCACTGTTACCTTAGACACTCTCTGGGCCACCTCCCGGCCAACAGATAGCCCTTGGACAAATGTGCGTGCAGCGATGAATGCCCGGGTAACCTGAGCCTTGAGCTTCCTGGGCACGTCTCCAAAGGGCTTGAGCTGGTCGGTGTACTTACTGATACACTCCAGATAGTCCTCAGTGATGACGTACTGGGAGTTGAGCAGCGTGAACATACGCTCCAGCAGCCGCGACCAAAAGTCATTTAGCATTTCCTCCAGGTTAACATTTCCTCCTGTGTAATAGCGCTTCAGCTCTGCAAACAGGTTCTCAAAGACCTCTGAGTTCTGCATGTAAGGCTTGCCGTAAGTCCTCACGAACATCTCATTCAGGGACCTCTCCGTGTTCTCCAGAAGCTCCAGGAAGAATTCTGGGAGAAGAAGAAAAAGAAAAAAAGCTTTTTTAATGCTGAGATTATACTGTACATGGCATGCATAGATATGGCTTAATAAGATGCACAGGGAACCTTCCCTTCATTTTTGATTAAAATACAAATGCGGCAAAATTGCATAAACTACGTCTGATTACAAGATAGAATGCCGCTTAAAAAGTCTGCTTGATTGCAACGCCAACACTAAAAATAGAAAATCAATTTGGGCTTCTGATGTAGATTTCATTTTGAAGAGTCTTCCCAGCAAGGTTGATTTTTTTTTTATATCTCTAGTCAACTACCTTTGACATTGCAATGTGAGCCTTCCTCATATATATTTCTGGAAAGCAATACGTTCTGTATTTGCATTGCATGAGATCTGTATTGTATTGTCCATATATCAATATACTAAAATACATTCCTGCACCTCAATAGAAAGGCTGCATATTGCTGAATGATTCCTATACACAGATTTGCACGGGAGCATTGCTCCATATGGTGGAAGCAGAAGGCTGTCAGATGAAGTGCAATAAATGATCCTTCAATAAGACTCCACAAAACAGTTTGTCTGTAAGGTTTGCTGCCGTGCCGCATCCTAGTTTTAGGCACCACTTGCTGTTTGCCTCATGACC
This sequence comes from Bovichtus diacanthus, assembly GCA_943590825.1. Lineage (NCBI taxonomy): Eukaryota > Metazoa > Chordata > Actinopteri > Perciformes > Bovichtidae > Bovichtus > Bovichtus diacanthus. Next base: position 915,701 of record CALSBV010012277.1, on the reverse strand, counting down.
TCTAAAGCTCACCACAAATTGGGAAGTGATGATAATATTTCTGACCATCTGCTATCCATAATGATAGTCCTGCCGTTCAAGGACCAAGATTAAAATTTGAATAGGCTTCAAGCTCTGCACATTTAACTGCAAAGAAATAATAGCATAGACTCAAATGGTGGTGGAGGTTACTGAAGGTATTTTATATTCCTCAGTTATTGTCTTTTATAGGGCAATATGTTATATCCAAAGTTTTAAAGGAGAATGAATTGATTTTTTTTGGCTACTCGGAGATAGCAGAAAGCTGTAAATACAATATGGACATATTATCACCTCATAAAGTTGATATGCAGAACATCAAACAGTCGCCTATTTACACATTTTTAGAAACGATTAGCATTTCTGTTGTGTTGCTGCACACAAATTAAGTCCAATATTCACTCTCCTTTTAGTTTCTGCCAACTACTGACGGGAACATATGACTATATTCTATGCAACACATTCTGCCTGCTGATTGGTGCTGGGCAGGTAGTGTCCACTGCGTTCATCAGACATGTGTCACTGAAAACAACGACCTGCTCTGGATCTGGAACAGGGTTGATGAGAGCAGAGAGACGGAATCAAAACAGGAAACGTGTTGGCAGCAAAAACCAAAGAGAATGAGCTGACAGACTCTAAAAGATGATGGTTAAGGCGATAATTCTCATTGGGTTGATCACTCGAACAACAACTTTCAAATTACACAGAGTCTTTTGATCCATTGTTAATATAAAAAGGTATACAGCAGTAAAAACACTAAATAAGTGGGGATAATTAAAAATAATGAGTGTGTGGGTTTTCTCTGTAATACCATGAGACCCATTAATATTCCTGATTTTTTCTCTGCCTTTTAAAGTAACTGCCAACGTTGTACAGCTCACAATCATCATGGCCTGAATCTGTAAAGTGATTCATGGCAGCTGGGTCACATGGTCACATGGTCACATAACCACATAACCACTAGATCCATGTTGCCCATCTGAGCAATCCACATTGCAGTCACTTATCAGAATGGGTCTGACTAAACTCTAATGGATTTGAAGTGGTGATTAGTGCCCAGCAATGCAGGTAAAATTAAAAATGACAGCAGCAGAGGAATGATACCACACCAAATCACATCTGGTTAGCTATATCCATAACTGTGCATGTTGCAACCCAACAGAAAGCAACATATGAAAAATGTGAGTCATCTGCAAGGTATTACAGGATGTTATTTCATAACGTTATTACCTGATTGAGACAAATGTATTTTTAGCTGCAACCAGCAGGGTAAAGGTCACATTTTCCACAGGAGACAAGCCAGATTCCCATCATGCATAAATCTATTTAGCCCAAAACTGCTTCCGATTCAACACATGCGACATGCTCGTTAAAGAATCGCTTTCTCTATTCTTATCACAATGAATTATTGTTCATTAGCACGTTTTATAATGGTACCAGTTAGTGTTAACTGCAAGACGTCGTCCGGGGATCTGATTAACTAAGCGTCGCTCTGACACATTTTTCCTGCCATCTTAAGAGGATGTATTGTTCTTTCCGCAGCACATACAGTGTGCAGGGTTTGTGATGTCAAAGTAATACTCAAGACTACAGTAAGAAGTTCTTTAAATATATAAAAAACAAGGCTCCAAGCATGGTTTGTGTTTCAACAGTCAGTGGTGCTGAGCGATATGCACGCTGATTGATGACAGCATCAAAACTAATTTCATCTGAAAGGAAAATGTGCATTTTAGAAAAAAAAAATCCTCTTAATGCAGTCAGGTTCTTTGGCCAGTGTTCAGAAATATTAATTGAATATAACCCATGTAATTAAGGCATCATTTATTGTTAATGTGGACAGTGCATTTGAAAATAATTCTAAGCTCTGTTTTGGGGTGATTACGATGAATAATTACATTATGGATGAGCTCATTATAATTCAGTGACTAATATATTTAGTTAAAACAGACAACTTAATCTAATTAGGGAAAACTCATGTGAGGATCATATTTTACAATAACAAATTAAGTGAAATGTCAGGCTCTAAAAATACCAGGAAAGCTTACATAACTCCTTAACACATCTTAGTAATTAAGAGGTCTGTCCAAGCGAATGGCTTCAGAGCTGCACAGAGAAGCTAATGATGCTGAAATGCTGGACAGGGCTGATTTGAATACTCTCAACTCGCAGAGAGTTCATTACATGTCTCTGATAAAGCTCAGTTTGGCTCCAATGCCTCACAGAGCTGTGCAGAGGTTACACAGAGCCATTCTCTCTTGAGATAAAGAGAGAGCGTGCGTTTCCGTGCTTCCACAGCTGCTTGCTCTCACAGAAGCGTACTGATGGATGCTCTCCTAGATGTCACAGACGTCGGGAGCGGTCTCAATTTCACCAATCTCGAAGCAGAGCGCTCCCATTTGAAATCTTCGAGCTAAATGATAGAAAAAGGCAAGTTGCATGCTTTTCATTTCCAAGCAGTTTCTGGAGAAATTATAAAGCACGTAACTAACGGAGGTAGGTGTGGATGGGATGACATCTACTGTGAGGACCCTTGTGGGAAGTGGTCTGCAGAATGAATTACTGCAAAGTCTCCTGAACTGTGACCAGACATAACTTAGGAGAATAAAAAGGTCTTGGTTTTCCACCACAATTCCCTTTTCTTCACTTAGTAATTACAATCTATGATAAAAAAAAAAAGATAACACAGTGTGGAGAGGAAACCGTGGCATGACTTCCTGGACCACATTCGATATCTGTGCAAGCAGATATCCATATATTCATATTTGTATACAAACAAAGTAATCAAAAGTTCATAACAGGCTGCAATCAACACCTAAAATGGGTGTCCATATCATAGCCTGTGGGTTAATAGTTCAGGAAATGTTCATATAGCAGCACAGTTAAAGTTTAACATTATATCTTGAGCAATTGATTATAATAGGCAAGATGTTTTTTGAGATGGATATCTCAGAATATGTACGTGAATCTGTCTCAGAATCCATACAGTATTTGGACACAGGTGGCTTTAAGTTCAAACAGAGACTCAGAGAGCAGTGACATTTATGAATCAATACAATGAGGCTGCAGAATTACTGCGAAATCTCAGGAACAAGCGGCTCATTTGTTCACCTTCATTCATCAAAGCTGCGGCCTCTGTAAAACCCTTACTAATAAGTCCCAATGGAGATTTCTGTTATCATTTCCGGCAGAAATGAATACAGTTGACAAAAATGTGATGACATTCAAGGCACTTTTTATTAATATCGTGTTAAATGGAGACGTTGAAAAAAAGGATGTAGGGAGAATCTTTAAAATTAATGAGAAGAACTCCCGTACACTCTCGTCTCGCTGGCTGCTGAAATATTTATTAAATTACAACTGTTCAGTCTGTCCGACCTTCATTGAGGATATGGGCAGAATCACAAGACTTCCTCAGTCGTCCAATGCACAAGCGTCACCAGTCGTAAAATAGCATGAGAAAGATTAGAAAGACACAAAAGGTCTCAATATAACGACGCCAATAAATCCTAATTAACATTGACGTAGCCTCAGAATTCTCAAAAGGTCAAAAAAAAGAATAAGTGAATTTAAGAACAAACAAACTGATGCATGATGAATCTCACAGTGTTATCAAATGAAATACAATCATTCTAGAAACAAGTCCTAAGGGAAGGACATTTTTCAAAAAGCATTTTCAACATAATTATACATTAAACATATCTACCCTCAATTAGCCTTACATCGACACAGGTCAAGGATGTACAACCAAACAAATAAATAGAATAATATCCCGTTCATTCGTACATTTATACAATAACAGCTTGTAAAATTGGTTCCGAATTTGATTATTTTATCCATTTTTAGACATTCTTCCAATTTGAAGACGTTTTGCAGAAATATTATGAAACTGCTCAAAAAAATTTAAGAAACTGATTGAATTTGCATAATTCTTGTAAATAAAAAAATCTGAAATTCCTTTAGAGACTGACCAATACTAAAATGCTGCATATAAAGAAAAGGCTCTACTGTTAAAAGCACTGTTTTTGGTAGCTCCTGTGCAATGGCATGACTGAGTGGTGACAATTTTACAATGTTTTATTTTGAGTGCAGCCTGTTATATCATTTTCATTCTCAGAGAAACTTAATGAATTCAGTACAAGTTAGTCGTTAGATGTTGTCTATGTAAAACACATTCCTGCAGGCAACACGTTGTCAAAACTATCTGATATTTATCAGCGAAGCTACCCTGAGTAAACTGCATAAATTGCAATTTAGTTGTTTAGCCCTCATGCATGCAGAATAAATACCCTGTTATCTCCAGCAGAGCCAGTCAGTGCCTTCTGCAGCCAATCACAGAGGGAGCCCATTTCTCACTGTGTCATTATTGAAACTGCACAACGTAACACACACGGCGTGGTTTGCAACCTACTGAAGCTCTTACGCCTGTGCATGAAACTAGCAATTTTGCTGCCAAAAGGAGCACTTCCACATGTCAATCATAAGTGGATCACTGATTGGTCTGACAGGAGGCACCAGTCTACAGAGGGCTGCTCTGAGTGCTGCTACTGTACAGAACATGACAGGCTGACCTTTTCTGTCTCCATTTTCACGTGATAATTCGTGTAACCTGCCTATTGTGAGTCACAGTTGCGGTTAAAAGCAGGAGCATTCAAAGTAAAAATCAGCTGTTATAGAAAAAAAAAATTATCATTTTAAAATAGCATGCTGGTGAATGAAGACATAAAAGGTCTTACCGTGCAACTCTTTAACATGAGGAAGGAAACTGGAACACTTTTGATAGAGGGCTGTTCACAACTGGCATTTGGCAAACTGTCCTAACATTAAAGTGAAATCCTCCGAATTTCCAGAGAAAGATTAGAGTCACAAGCATTTGAACATACAATCCTGTAGTGTACAGAGACATTGTGGCATTTCTACTTGAATCCTACCTAATCTATCATTCTCCAACTGGACGGTCCAATAGGACTTCCTACCTAAAGGAGGGTTTTGCTGAGCATGCACGCTCTTTTCAGCCCTGCCCAGCTCCATTCATCTAGTCAAGCACGTCCACACCTGGCGAGCACAGTGCGACCGAGGAGTCATTTCAGGTTAAGTGCTTTGCTCAAGGGCACGTCGACGATGGCTACTGAGGGAGGAGAGAAAGGATACAAATATGTGCCACCTTCACTCGCTAAAAACTAAACACTGCCCTAGTTTCAGTCAACATAGCACCAACGTAGTACTGGGTTAACTTTTATCTTAAAATTGTCATAAATCTGTCATCAATTGTACAAAACAATGTGCATATGCCATTCAAAATGACAAAGGAAACACATACTGATAACAATCAGCGACACATAGTGAAATGTGACTTCAAACAGTTAAAAGTAGAAGTTCACATCCATGCCATTTATGTTTGAGGACATAACCCCGACACAAAACCCCCAAAAAACAATTACACACTAGGTCAAAACAAGCACTTCTGTTGTTCTTCCATGCATTAGTAAGTAAGTATTTTATTGGTGTCAATTGTGTTGCCGTGATATTTTTAGCGCGCAACAATACAACTGATGCCACTTTGTGCCAGTTGCGAAACATTGTGTTCGTAAACTGCCAGGGATATTTTGACGAGCAATAACAGCATGAGTCAGTAACTCCAAAGAAGATCAATTGCGGAGGGTGGACCGCATTCATATTCTGCTTGACTACCCAGCTCCATGGTGTTCATGTTCAGAGGAGGGCCAACAATTGATTAGCAATTAAGACCCCTGACTTAGTGTTTAATGCGCGAGTGGAAAAGAATGCTCTGTGCCAGACATTTATCTCATTTCTCTGAACAGTTGTTTCCTGGGGTCTTAGGAATAGGATATCCATTATGGTGAAAACAATGAGAATATTCAGACATGGTCTTTGATGCATTAATAAGCAAACAGGCGAAATGTATTAACTGGAATGACTGTTGCTGCATGTTTTGCACTGATTGTTCAGATGATGCCATTTCTCTCTCAGATCCACACAGCTGTGCAGTGCAACCTGGGTTGTTGTGGATATTTCTGTATTTGTGCTCAGGATGGTCTTGGCATAGTCGAGACTGTGCCCTCTCACTGTGACACGTAGGCTGCGGTGTCAGGTATGCGTGGGCTGGCCAACTACTGTCAGCTACAGTAACACTCATCACAAACTCTGCATAAAGAGAAGAGAATATACACATACATTGACCACGTGTAGGTGGGACTGCAGAGCCAGATGTTAAATAGATGGGAAGGAGCATCTCAATGATCTAACAGCTCTGTATTATTTGTTTATTTAACACTCACGCTCAGTATCAAGGCCAACACAATTAATCAAGTAACACTGTAAGAGACAATACTGTTTAAGAAACAAGGGACTCAGATGAATTCAGAATCTTCTAATACACAAATTGTGCTCGAAATACTTGACGTTCTTTTCTCTAATTTTTATTGGCTGGTTTATTCTCAGCTAATATACATCCTGCTCATGGAAAACTTTCCACACGCAGATTGAATTAATGACACGTGAAGATAAGGGTGGAATTCGATGCCCAGCAATCAATATTTAAAATTTCCAGTGCGGCCGGTCAGTCGAGACCCTCGGCAGACACAAAGTCTCCAGGCAGCAGAGGGCTACAGAGCTGAAACCCACATATGGCATCTGCTTTGACACTGATGAAATTATGGAGAATGGCAGAAGCCCCCAAGAGGAACGGGGGTGCCTGGAGTCGTGCATCTAAGTGCTGCTGGACAAACCCCATTTCCTCCCTCGCTGGAGCCCTCCGTATGACATTCACTATCCTGACAACGACTGATCAAAATAACACTTATTTATTTATGCACGCTTCCAGGAATCACGTGTGAGCTAAATAAGTATATATTCCTGGAAAAAAAAAAAAAAATAGACACACATCACCCAGGCATTGTGACATTGAGTTTCTGGGCAATGTGGAATCATCTGAGAGTTGCAGGCTGTAACTGAATAGTGGGCTATTTGTTTCGTATGATATGTGGGACAGCTTGAAAAGTATGAGCATAGAGAGACAAGATATTGACTGGTGAGTATTAAATTGCACTACTTATCACTCAAACATTATTCAGTTGTTGACATTGGACATGTTTAGATATGAAATGTTATGCTTCAACCTCAAACTTTTGGACACAAATTAGAATTCCTCTGGATTAAGTGAACATTTGGCGGCGTAGCTGTTCAATCCTGAGAGCTAAGAAGAGATTCATGTTCACATAATGTAACCTGTGCAATTTATGTATGTTAGCAGATCATCCAACAGTCTTCTCCGTTTTCACAGAGAGCTTGTGTTTTGCAATTCAAATTGGACAGATGTCAAGCAAGCAAATAGATTTAAAATACAGAGCAGAAAAGTGTCAGCAGAAGTACAGTTGCCTGATAGGCTAATAAAACTCCAACTTTGATTTATGTTTATGTGCATGTGCTTCTTTTTGAAAGCAGGAAGCTTGTTTTTTACACTACTGTATATACAAACCATGTCACAGGAAGACAAGATTATGTATTAAATGTGATCCATATACTATAGAATAAATAAGCTTGATTTTATTATCAAATGCAAACTTCTATCCACCGTAATGTTACAGTGCTTGTAGATGTTATAGGGCATAAAATACCTTTTTTTCTGCTTTTTCTGTTGGTGCCTCTTGACTGAAGAATAGCCTCCTGCTAAAGTCTCAGCACACACCAAAGGCATCTTTTTTTTGTTGGCTTTTCTAGATTTCGTATTTGTGGTTTCTACATTTCTCTTTTCTTTCTCCTGGCACTTTGTTTCCACTACTTTGGAGAGTGCTATAATAAAAGTGTGCTTACACTGGCACCGATGAATCACCCATCATTTCACTCAAGGTTGCCAAAGTTGTACGGTTACATGGTTGCAGCTTTGCTATTTCTCCATGATTACAACTGGAAATGTAACTAAACGCTTATTAACGACAGAAAGCAGAATCTGATCTGGGGTTTTAAATATAGGGACTATAGCATCTTATGTCATCACTCTTAATGTGCATTAAGAAAGTATTATAACTCACTATTCAGTGGTTTGAAAAAGATATAAAAAAAGAACCATTAGGGAATTTTCCTTAAGAAGGGTTCAGTTTTGTCCTGCCATTCACTTGGAGAGAAAGAGGATTCCCAACAGCGAGAGGTGGAGAGAGAGAGTCTTGGTTCAGTAATGAGCAGCAGCGTCCCCCCCCACCCCCCCAGAGCAGAAGCTCAGTGGATGTGTGGTGGTCAAGGCAGTCACCGTGGGGCGACGGCAAGATCACACAGAGCAGAGGACCACGAAACAGCCTTAATAATGCAGAGTGAGGCTCTGTACTGCTGTTCAAGCTGTCAATCTGCTGTGCAAGAAGCCATGTTTGTTTAATCCAACAAGAGGGTTCTTCACTCCAAGGCATATTAATGAGACCTTCACTTCTCGTCTCCTCTTGAGGGAGGACAGCTACGGAACTACAAACAGTGAACCTTTTCAAATTAACGCGCACAGTCAAAATCCTCGGATTTAACTTTTTAGCAGCATTTTGTTCTATGGTGACCATTAAAGCTGGAAAGGAAATAAAACAGGAAAATGAATGAGCGTGAAGTAAAATAGACTTACCGTCAAATCTTTTATGTCTGGAAACAAAGGTGCTTCTCAATTCATGACTAATTTCATCAACAAGATTCTCAAAGTCCAGTTTGCTCTGTTGGCCGAACGTGTCCTCCATCTCCTGGGTGCAGCATGTGTTTCCCTGAGGACATACACGAAGATGCTCCCCTGCAAAATAGACAAAAAACAGTGTTTTTGTATCCATACTAAAAGTGACACTGCCTGCAGTCTTAATAAATGTATCATGACTGGAGTATATAAGATTTAAACATTGTAATCCTTTCTTTATCACCAGTCTCCCTGATTCCAGGTTAAATGTGTGTTTTGGCATCAAAATAACATTCTTGATTTCTGTCTAGAAAGTTGTTATTTAAAAAAATTCTCAGGAAATTCAATCACACCTAAATCCTGAGCTCTCACTCCGGCAAGTTGGGTGCTTAAAATGACTCAATGACTCAATAAAACTTTTACAGCGCAGGTCTCATTTTTGGACACATAATCATTTGAGCTGATAACAGTATTTAACTTTTATGGTCTTTCATACAGCCTTCTGCGTTACGGGAAAAGTGTGCAGGATTGTGGTTTCCAAAATCCACCATCAGGTCTTAATTAGCAGCAGTGCATTCAAATTGACGTTTTTCTAAGCCGAGTCCCCATTTAGTTACTGGTTACTGTTGCTATGCCCGACAAGCTTGCCGTTGTCATTGGGCACATGTGCAGATTACAAAGACGCCCCTGGCAGATATACAACTCAAAAGTCTTGCTCATTTTGTTAAAATGATGGATCCTTGATTTCAGGCAGAAGTAGGTAGAAGCAGGCATCGATTTTTTAGCTGCCGCCCGTTGACTTTCAGTAGCAGATGTAATGAACTGTAGCTGGTCGAGCAGAAGCAAATTTTCGCCCCTTCGCTCGTATAGAATGGAAGTGAACGAGGGGGATGTTAATTTAGAGGTAGATTTAGATGCATATTGATAAGATGATGAGAGAAGCTAGAAATTCCAGTATGGTGACAACAGCAGAGCCTTGCAGGATCTTTAACATGATTCTGTGTAGAAGAGGAACAATGGTAGTGTTTCTCATTGGGTCTGACAATAAGAGGGATTATTGGTAAGAGCTTATCAAAGTTAAATCACTGGGGAGAACAGATAATACGCTCCCTTAAAATATTCTCTCGCATTACGTAATTGATAACATTGGGAAAATACTGAAGTGAATCAAAAGTTAATGATCTACATAATTTCATTTTCCCAAGCAGCCATTTTAAAAGGGCCACAGATAAAGTCAGTCCGTAACAGCATGTATTTCTCCACTTCACAGTCTAAAACTATGGAAGTATATTGAAGACAAAAGATTTGAGAGTAACCACATTTGACCTCATTTGAACTGGAGGTGAAAGCTCATCCTGTTGCTTCTATTTTCAAAATAAAAGCTGGGATATTGGACTTCTTAAAAATCAAAATGCGTTAACACCAAATGACTAAAATCCCATCACCACACATTTATGAACGAGGCTGATCGTCATTTCTGAGCAGAATGCCCTCAGATATCTAAAGAGCCTGATATGAGGTAGTTGGGTTTACCGTGATCTGATCCCACTCCACATGGGATTCAAAAGACTAATGGGTTTCGATTCAGTTGGATTGTCAGAATTGGGCAACAGGGAAGATCCACACGCCCACAATAATTGAAATTGTAGGATAAAATGAATGCATATAGGCATAAAATATGTTCATCACGTCCTAAATAATCATTTGACTTATATGGATGATATTTCACACACATTATAGCCTAATAATATTTCTCTTCCCCCTCACAGAGCACAATGAAATTAGATTTTCCCTAATATAAAATGCAGATCTAATGTACATCGTCTACGATCAGCATGAGCTTCCAATCAGGCAGGCAGCTGTGAAATTCTCCCCGCATGCAGCAACAGGATGGGAAACAAATAGATTTCACTTAGTGAGCGCCATACCGAGCGAGCAGCGATATGAAATGAGCATGAGATGGTTTTGCAAGCCGCCGTCTACAAATGGCGAAATGAGGTAACATCTTGAAAGATTTAGACTGCAACGCCCATCATTTATGTAACTCATATGCAAACTGCACCCAGAATTGCCATGTTTATATCAACCTTTCTACCAAAACAAAAAACTAAAAACAAAGACATGAGAAACCTGGATGATCTGCAATTTTAAACACAGACAAAACTGAAGTTATTGCACTTTGCCCCAAACACCTCTGAAACTCATTATATGTTATATGTCTTTTAAAACATTTGAAATGGTTATAAAACAAATATCACAAAGTAGTTTGTGATAAATAGCACACTATGTTTCATCTGAGTATTTGTTATAGTCGAAATAATCCTTAAATTGTGTTTTTTTTTTACTCAAAAACAGGTTTTATGAGCTCAGGTCCATGAGGCCTAGAGGCTATAAATAGCAAATAGAAGTTAAAAACGTTCAAATGAACTCAAGTTGATAAAAACACAACATTAGGTGATAATATATGTATTATTATTCATTTATGATAAGCTATAACGACACAGTCATTTTGGACAGGGAACACAACAAGACTGTTAACTCCCACATAAAACAAACTTCAAGGACTGTTTTTTCACTTATGTAACAAAAATCAGGTACATCCTGTCTCAAAACGATGCTAAAAAGAAAATGCATTTGTTACTTCTAGGCTGGACTTTAGCTATTTCCTATTATCAGGCTGCCCCAATAAGTCTCATAAGACTCTCCAGTAGATGCAGAAAGCTGTGTCACATGTACTGACAAGAACTAGGAAAAGAACTCCTCTTCACTTCTGTAAAATCCAGAATACAATTTTAAATCCTTCTCCTCACCTACAAAGCCCTAATGGTCCGGCAGCATCATATCTTAAAGAGCTCATAGTACCTTATTAACCCACTACAACACTGCGCTCCTGCGCAGGGTTACTTGTGCTCCCGAGAGTCTCCAGAAGTAGAATGGGAGCCAGATCCCTTAGCTATCAAGCTCCACATTTAAAAGTAGGCTTAAGACATTTATGAGTGGGCTTAAGACGTTCCTCTTTGATATAGCTTATAGTTAGAGATTGATGTCCCTTAAACGTATCTTAATAACTTGACACCCGGGGAATCTGCCACCCTTAATAGGCTATATAAGTATTGTGGTATGAGTTATGTTTGTCCTTTGTTAAGCTTAGCTTGTGTGCTTCTCTTTGTTGCAGGCAAAGTGTGTTTCTTCGGAGCAATGGCCGTTTGTTTTCGGGGTAACAGACTGTCAGACAAATGGGACTTGGGTCCGTCTGAAACAATGAGCAGTCCCCCCGCTCTCACTACACTACACAGTGTGTACATAACACACAACTAATGAATGTGTCC